>VZRS01001749.1:179793-278611 GCA_013398055.1 Ifrita kowaldi | reverse complement strand
TTATTTCGGTTTTTTTTTCCCCCTCCACCCTTGTAACCATCACCACCGCTCTGCCCTGCTCCCCGCTGGGGCCCTTCACCTCCTTTCCCTTCTCCCATCCCTCTTCTCCCTTCCCTTCTCTTTGCAGCTGGAGGCCGCCCCGCATCCCTTCATCCCGGCCCATCCCAGTGCTCCCAGCAGGTGTCTGGCACTGGGGAAGGACAGGCCCTACTGGAGGGAACAGTCCCCCATCCCTCAGGGCATCTGCAGAGCTGTCCCCAATTTGGGGGGCCCTTGGTGACGGCGCGGGGGGTCCCATCTCTCTTTGCAGCTCCGCGCACAGACCCTCACCTCTGGAACGGTGCCCTTGGGAACACTGACAGCAGCTCGGGGTCCCTGGGACGCCTCTTTGCTCCCCGCCGAGGGGTTCTGCAGGTATTTCGGGACATCCCTCCCTGGGCTCGCATCCCGGCCGCTGCGGATGCCGCGAGGAGCCCGTCGGGTCGTGCCAATAAAGCTCTTTCCTTGCGGGTTCCTGCATCCTCTCCTTTGTTCGTGGAGGTTTCTCGCCCGTCTCTTTACGGCAGCGGAGGCAGGACCCCCCTGAAGGACCCGCGCTCAGCACCAGGTGGGGGATGAATGTTAAAATCCACCCCAAAATAAAAACCTCAGCCGTGCAATTCGGCAGCCCACGGTCGCCTGCTCAACCCTGGGTGGGCACCGCCGCATCCTGGACCTCCAGGAGAGTCTGAACTGCCCGAGGGCTCCTGTGTAGTGAATAAAAGGGGGAAAAAGAAAGAGATTTGGGGTGCCTTCCCTTTGGGATTGCCCCCATCCCGGCAGGCAGATCCCTGCTGTGCCGCTCTGTGTGCCGAGCTTCCCTCTGCGGCACTGCCGGCCCCACAGCACCCGGCCCTCACAAACAGGACAGATTTTCCTTTAAAGCTGCGGCATGAGAGAGGGAAAACAAGACCTAAATAACCCCAAATAAATACACAACCTGCTTTCTGTCTTGTGAAATGGCCGGGATGAAGAGGCACCATCACCGCACATCCGAAGGCCTGGTACCCCCGGCGGGGCCCGGCTGCCTCCCTCGGGCTCAGCCCGGAGGGATGGAGAGGAGGGGGCAGGAGGCTCTTATTAATACTAATCCCAAGAAATATTGCTGTGCCCTGAGTAAATCAGGCCGGGGGTTCCTCCAAGACCTTTGCCCCCTTGAGATGAGCTGCAGTGCGGCCCCTCCTCTTCGGGGTGGACACTTTGGGAAGGGAAATGGCGCGGGGGGGTTGGGGGGGTGGACAGATGCATTTGATTTTTTCGCTGAGGGATGGAGGAGGAGGTGGCACGATTTTATTCCAAGCACGTCAGCTCCCCCTCCCTCCCTGTCCCCTCCTTCCTCCCTCCACCCGCAGTCCGATGTAAACATAACGGCAGGGACCTGCCGGGCTCCAGCCCCACTTGGATTATGGGGGGGAGTTAAGCAGCTCTGATTAACACAGCAATGCCCCCGAATAACCTTCGGGCGTCTGGCCCTCAAGGTTGTGCATTGGAAGGGGCCAGGGCCAGGGACCCCAGGATACCCATCCCGTGGGCAGAGGGAAGGCATGGATGGAGAGGATTCGTGGGGACCACAGATCCTTCCATCTGTGATTTTATGCGGGTTTTATTTCTCCCTGCCCACGCCCACGCCTGACCGATTCGCTCGCCACTGCAGCGCTGCTTGGGCTGGAGGTGCTCTGGCTCCAGCGTGGAGGTGGAATGGAAGATGTGGGAAATTCCTCCATTTCCCTCATTTCCCATATCTCTGTCAAATGCCAACCCCACTCTTCACCCAGCCCCATGAAGGATGAGGGTCTCCGTGCAGAAAGGTCTTTTGCTTCGTATCCCCGCAGCATCCAGCTCCTTTTTCCTGTTTGTTTTTGTGCCGTGTACCTCCATGAACCACAAACCAACACATCTCCTAGCAGCAGCAGTCGAAGAGGGTGTTTTATTGGGTAATCTAATCAGGTTTCGAGGGGAAAATCCTTTCTTAATGTCTCAGCTAAGCAACGAGCTCAATTAAATTGCTTAGACTATAAAAAGGGCTGAGAGTCCCATCTCCTTTTTCCTCCCTGCTCTGCCTGGACAGCGCTGTCATCTCCGCACTCCACCGTCTTCAAAGCCCAAACGAGCCTCAATGACACAGGACTCACATGTCATTCCCCGACATCCCCCCCGCCCCGCCTCCCCCCAGCAACAGAGTCACAAATCATCTCAAACACTCTAAATTTAGCCCGGCAGCGCAACCACGAGAAGGGATTTCAATGACATCACTGCTGGAAATTAAGGGGTCAAACAGGGAGGCTGCACGCGGCGCCCTGAGCAGCGGGGACGACGCTTCATTGATTCTTCCACACACCGAGGCCACACTGTCTTGAGGCATCTCAAAGCATCCCCTCAAAATATATTTCTCCCAGCACCCAAAATGCCCAGAGTGGCCCAGCCATTAGCTTAATTCCCATCAGGAGCTGTGCTGAAAGGCTCCAGTGGATCAGTGCTGCGGAGATGCGCGGTGTGACCCGGAGAATCCAAAGCAGCAAAGCCAGTGAGCTTTGCCCGGTGCAGAGGCTGGGAGGAAGGGGACTCACATCTCACCCTGGAGCTGGAAGGTGGGTCCAGCATTCCCTGCCCGGCTGGGAATGCCAGGCCAATGATCCCATGGCACTTGCAGAGTTGTGTGTGCACACGGGGTGGGGATGCTGCTGTGGTATCCCAGTGCCTGTAGTGATTCCTGCCTGCTTTGCTCTGCAGAGCCAAAAAAATCACTTCATATCAGGAAAAGGGAGCCAGGGCTGAGTCCCGAGGTGGGAATGGGGCTGCTCTGAAGCAAGAGGTCCTGTGTTCCAGAGGATGAGGAAAGAAAAGAGATTCCCATGGCTCCTACTGCGCTGCAGTTGGAGGGGCAGATCCTGAGCTCTTCAACAAGATTGGATGGATTCATAAACTCACACAACTACAGGATGGTTTCGCTTGGAAAAGACCTGGAAGCTCATCCAGCCCCACCCCCTGCCATGGGGGATGAAGAGGCACCATCACCACACATCCGAAGGCCTGGTACCCCCGGCGGGGCCCGGCTGCCTCCCTCGGGCTCAGCCCGGAGGGATGGAGAGGAGGGGGCAGGAGGCTCTTATTAATACTAAAATCCTACTATCCCAGGTTGCTCCAAGCCCCATCCAACCTGGCCTTGGACACTTCCAGGGATCCAGGGGCAGCCACAGCTTCTCTGGGCACCCTGTGCCAGGGCCTCCTCACCCTCACAGGGAACAATTCTTTCCCAGTATCCCATCTCTCCCTGCCCTCTGGCAGTGGGAAGCCATTCCCTGTGTCCTCGCCCTCCATCCCCTGTCCCCAGTCCCTCTCCAGCTCTCCTGGAGCCCCTTTAGGCACTGGAAGTAGCTCTGAGATCTCTCTGGAGCCTTCTCCTCCCCAGGCTGAACAATAAATTATTGCTTGGGAGGCATAACGTCTCTTAAAGTCATCCAAGAGAGGCTGAGATGATCCTTTTAGGGACCCGTTACTCACAGCACCTACATCCTTTAGTGGTCAGTGACCCTTCACTCCTGCTGCGTTTTTTTGGCAACACAAAAAGGCTGGAAAACGCTGCCTCTGAGTTTGAATTTCATGTTCCCCTTGCCCCAGTGGCGAGAAATGAAAAATAAACCAACAAGCCAATGGCTCCTGCAGCATCAATTCCTCCTACAGGCACAAAATACAATGTGGTGGGGGAGAGGGAAGAGGTCAGGGACTAAAATCTGATATAAATCCCTTCGGCCACGGCAGCACACGAGGATTTCTCCACCGTTGATACACATGGTGGCAATTCTATGAATGTTCGCTTATTTTTATGGAGATTTTGCCTTTCAGACCAAGTGTTTCCGTGTGGCACCAGCTGTAGGGATGAGCTAATTCAAAGCTCAGTCATTTCCCTGCTCACCCAGGCCTTCCTCAGCAGCCGCAGCCGCTCCGGTATCATCTCATCCAGGGAAAGACAAAAGTGATGCGTGTGCATGTGTAATTTCCAATGTCAATGTGTTCAGCGAGGAGTTGGAATCATAAAAGTTATTTCATTTATTACAATCATACATAAAGCCTCTTAGAGCTGCAGACTTGGAATAGGCAATTATGCCCATAGGTTAATAACACGCAGCGATTTGACTGACAACTGGAATTAGATTTAAACACGGCAGAGTGGCAGCTAAAGGCACTTTATTAAAACTGTGGCTGGGGATTTGTTCAAAATACCAGTTGCATACCTCTCCTGGTAAAATATTTATAGGTAGCACCATATTGTGGCCCATTATATTGCATTTTCTTCTCCTTTCCCTCACCACTTTGAGCTCTGCTGTGCAGCAAGGAATTTCTCTGGTCATATTTTCTGGGAGAGAAGGGAAATGCCCAGGGTTGCTTCACATGGAGTGATGTGATGGGATGTGATTCACAGTGGGAAAGAGCCCCAAAGCAGTGATTAACCCTCCCCCTACGAGGGACCTGGATTTACCTCTCCATCCCCTCTCCTTATCACTCCCCAGTGCAGCATCCTCTTAACGCTGCCCTCGTTAGCCCAGAGTTAACGATCCCAACAGCCCGGACAAAACCCGGGTC
This sequence comes from Ifrita kowaldi, assembly GCA_013398055.1. Taxonomy (NCBI): domain Eukaryota; kingdom Metazoa; phylum Chordata; class Aves; order Passeriformes; family Cinclosomatidae; genus Ifrita; species Ifrita kowaldi. Next base: position 273,991 of record VZRS01001749.1, on the reverse strand, counting down.
AGTGACTGATACAGTCAATAAAATAAATATTGTTTGCTTCTGTTGATACTGGGAGCTTTTCCTGCTACCAGGGAAGTTCCTCCTTGGGAGATTAGTTTAGTGTGGGGTGGATTACCTGCAACCAGGACAGAGTCCCTGCTCCTGGGAGGTTTGAGTACCCAGTTAGTGGAATGTGTGTCAGGAATGACAGGAGAAAACACTGGATCCTGCCTTGGGACAAGGGAGTGGGTTAGAGCCCAGTATTTCCCATCATTCTTGGAAAAAAAATACTAAATTGCTTTTAAATAATAGCTGAAGACCAGCTGGTGCTGGGCCAAGTGAGATCCAAAGGTCTTGTTCCACCCTAACACCAGTCCCTGAGTCCAGCTAACCTGGAAATGAGGATTAAAATCCCAAAGGCTCTTTGTGTGCCTCTGCCACCACTGGCAGCCAATGGAAAAGAGAGGTGGCACCTGAAATGCCCTTAAAATTAACTCTCAATTCCCATCTCTCTCTTTCTTGCCTCATTTGTGTGGTGTGAAAAATCTCTATATTTTTCATAGAGCTGCCTTGCAACCATCCGTGGGCCAGGGGTTAAAATTCTGGAGCACTGTATGAGATTCAAGGATTTCACTTTAAAATTAGCAAGGCTGAAATCAGCAGAGAAGAAGGGACAATACAGTGTCTGGAGAGGGAAAAGTCCCTGGTTTTAATCCACTGAAGGATGGGACAAGTAGATCTCCAAGCTGGGGGCCAAATCCAGCAAGGTACAAGGAGGATTGCACATGGATTTAACAGAGGGAAAACTTCCCACCCAGCTCATCGCTGGCAAAACAGAGTGAACACCCCAGATCTCCAGATCCCCATTCTTTCAGAACAAAACCTCACAGCTCAAAATCAGAGTTTAATCCAAAATATTTTCTTTAGTTTCAGGGAGGGGGAAGCTGGAGGTGCACTCAGCTGAAAAAGGAGCTCGAATCCACCATGCCATCATCATTCCCTGCCTGGCTCCAGCATATTCCAGACCAAGAGCCGTCCTCTGGCTGAAGATGTCCCAGCTCCTTGCAGGGGGCTGGACTAGGTGACCTTTAAAGGTCCCCTCCAACCCAAACCTTTCTGTGACTCTGTGATCTCTGGGCCCCCCAGTGGTTCCTGGTCCTCAGGATGAGGAATAGGCTCCAGCCAAGCTCTAACTACAGATTTTGATCCTACAGACCTCTCCTACCAACCTGGGGACCCAGCCCCAAATTTCAAAGCCCTTATTACCCAACAATTAAAATAAAAGGAAGTCTGAGAGCACCAGCTATAAAAAGATCATCCCGGTGCTCCTCATGCATTAAATATGAAGGCTCAGATCCTTCCTGTGATGCCAAGGCAGGGGAGCAGCTCCCTGGGCTGGGATTACCTGGTCCTGATCCTGTGACCTTTCCCTGAAGACCAGCCTGTGGAGCAGCTCCCCACGGGGCCAGCAGTGCCCGTGGCAGAGGTGGCACCAGCCCCACACACAAACACACTTTCTCAGCAGCTTTTTCCAGCAGATTTCCCGAGTGCCAATGGCAGCTAGGTCCCCTCCAGTGCCAGCAGATGAATTAACCAGAGGCCTGTGTGGGGCACTGACTCAATGCCAGGGCAACCCCCTTTGTTAAAATGCCCAGGGGAAAAGAGACTTTTTTTTTTTTTTTTTTTTTTTTTTTTTTTTTTTTTAATGCCCTGAAAGATTTATAACCCTTTTTGTCAAGTTCTCCCTCCTATCACTGATAAAACTCACCCTGGCATGACTTGAGCCCAGAATCAGCTTTTAAAGCGTGGCAGAGGAAACCTCTGTGATTTAAAGCAAACATCCAGTCCTTGGCTGCAGCCCAGACTAAATCCAGGGAGTATCCCAGTGTTTCCAGACATGGAAATGGGGTTCATATGTGAAACCCACAAGGGATGAGATCAACTGAGCCCAGCCAACCTTTGCCCTCTCACCCCAGTCCCTGCTGCATTGGGTGTAGGTGATCTGTCACCCTCTCAAAGAGAATCTTGTGCCACCAGCTCATGTAATTTTAGCATTTTATGGAGGTATAAATATCTGTAGGAATACATATACACACATACATGTTGTTTTCCCTAAAGCCCCGGGCCCTGGAGGCAAAAGTCAGTTTTTAAAAACCTCAGCATCCAAAAGCTTTGAGGGATGAGCTGAGTTTACTCGAGCAGCTAAAAACCAAAAAACCAGAAGGCAAATCCAAAGTACATTAGAAGGAGCACTAAAAATACAGTCAAGAGATTGGAAGCAATTTTGTGATCCGGGGGTTTCTTGCTGGGTTTTCTGGGAGTTTGGGGCTGGAGATAATGGCAGTGGGAGTGGAGGGCAGCATGGTTTTCTTTCAGGATCAATATCAGGGTGGAGCAAATGGTGTATTTATCTGCAAGGCTGAGAAGATCTAATTGTGCCCTGTTTTGCACTAATGCAGCTCTGTGGCACAACCAGAGAGCCCCAGAGTACCCAAAATGTGCTTGTTTTCCAGTCCATCCCTGGTTTTTGTCATGCATCCTGTCCATCCTGGTCTCACCCCAGCAGTTTCATGGGTTATTTCGAGGATGCCCAAATCTCTGCTCCATCCCTCCCTTATGCCTCAGGGTAAGAAAGGGACCAACATCACCCTGTAGGAGTTCCCACCAGAAAATAAGGCTTTTATGGATTATTTTAGCTGGGGGGAGACTTCAAGGACATACCCAGAGATATCCAGGAGCAGTAATTGCATGAGGAGATGAGATTCTCAGGGAGACCCGGCCCAGCCCCTCGGACGTGAAACCACAATTGTCATCTGTGATGAACAACAGAGAGGGGAACGTACAGGAAACAGCAATTAAACCATTAAAGTCTTGGGCAGCTTCCCAGTGACCAGCAGCCTTTCGATATATAAATATCTCACATGGCATAAAAGGAGCTGTTCTTTACCCATTATGTCCCCAGTGACCTTCAGGAGGGACAAGGGGGTTGGAATTGTCACTTGGAACCGGCATCTGCTGCTCCATCTGAGGAGTGACGCATCCCTTGGGACAGGCATCTCCCATTCCCTGTAGCTGTGCTTGGAAATCCCAGCTGAAAGTTGAAATCCAGTTGAGATCCCAGTTGAAATGATCCTAATTACTGCCCAGATGTGCTCCCTATAAATCCCTGGCTGTGATGCGGGGAAATAACTGAGCTGGAAGGTGGCAAATGTGCTGCTGTTACCACATTTCAGTGCTGAAAGAGAGGTTTCCATGCTTATTTTTTTTGTTTTGTGCTCATGTTTTGTATCACACCCCAAAGACCCTGAGGGATCAGGCCCAGACCACAGGGAGCTTCTGGCCTCCAAGTCCTCGTGGCTCAAGTTTACTTTGACAGTCAAGCTGAGTGAAATGCAAAATATCTCCATGAGTGCTGAAAAATTTGGCCAGTAATTACAAATGGTTGTCATTTAATTAGCCAAAGAAACAGCCCTGAGACTGAGATTGGAACCAAGATAACCCAGGGAAGCTCCATGATCATAAAAGACAGGGACAACCTCAGTTTTCACCAGTCAGAAATCATTCTTGGCATGTGCTGCTTGTTGGGAGAAGAGTTTTGGGGATAGATATCAAGACTGATTGCTCCATTCAGTCGGGATGGGTTTTGTTAAAACCATCAACAGCAGATTTAGCCATGTTTACATTGGAATAATCACCCTGGGTTTTCAAAGCCCTTCCTGCTTTGACAGGCCTGGGTCTGTGGCTCTCTGAGATGAGCAGTGCTGCACACACCTCTGGATACGCACCCTGGGGAGGCTCAGATGTGCTGTTCTGGTGGTCCCCAAGCAGGAGGAAATTCTCCCCTGCACCCCCATTTCCCAACACCTGCACAACATCCCCCGGCTGGCCAGAAACCCCGGCTGCTGGTGTCGGGTTTGGTGGTTTAACCCCGAGAAGGGCTGCAGGGTCCTTCCTGCGGGCTGAGCTCCGTGGGGATGCAGAAGTGGAGGCGTTGGTGGAAGTCCTGCAGCACTTTTCCCTTCCCACCAGGCGTGGAGGCTTCCCCTGCAATTCCTGCTGCTGCTGCACGGAGTGATGCTGCAGCAGAGAGCGGCTGCAGGATGATGAAACGCAGAGGGGCCGTAATGAGATTTCAAATAAAGCCAGCTTTTCCCCTGGCATGTCTGGTCTGGATAAATCCAAACTGTTGGCAACGCAAAACCCCCGGGAAGGAGAAGGGCCCTTGAGCAGGCGAGTCCCAGACGGGAAGCCTGACACAGCTCTTCCCATTCCCACCCCTCCCTGCGCATCGGGACAACAAATCCTGCATCGCAAGCAGCTCATCCCGACCAAGGAGCAGCAGGAATCGCATCAGCCTGGCCAAACCCCGCACGGCACAGCCAGGGCACGGCACAAGCGGGGGATGTGCTGTGGGTCCGGCCCCCCATCCCGCAGCAACCTCCGGCCTCTGGCACAGGAGCTGATTTTGGCACCGCTGGCCGTTCCTGGACGTGCAGCGCATCCCGCAACATTCCAACATTCCAGAGCAGCAGCCGCTAGAGGGGGACTCAGCACCGAGAGAGGGACTCGGAAAATCCCTGCAGCCTTTGGGGAGGAGGAGCAACTCGAAACTCTGCGTGGAGGGAGGCTTGGGGAAGGATGGATGCAAGCGATGCACGAAGGAAACCACACCAAAATGCCGGTATGGCTTCCCAAAGTGCTGGCTCGGAGCGATTCATCCCTTTGTTACATATTCCTGCAAATCTGTGTGGAAAGCGATGCCCTTCCAACAGCACCGAGGAGCTGCAGGGCTGGAAGGAGGCAGAACAAGGAAAAAAAAATCCCAAATATTTTCCAGTCAGAGAAACATAGCAACAATTTGCTAGTTTTAAAGAAAAGCTGCCATAAAGATCCTGCATCCCTGTAACCAAAGCTTTTTACTTTCTATGGAAAAACAAAGTCTCGGTAATGCAGAGTGGCCAGGTGAGCCACATGTTTAGGATGCTGAAGCTGCACGGATGTGGGATGGACATATCCAACACCTCGGTCACTCCTGAGGTCTCTCTGCCCCTGGACGGCTTTTGGGGAGCCAGGCAAGGTTCTCCCCTGTCCACCTCCCACCCTGTCCCTGCCTGACCTTTCCATCACTTCTCATGGCTTAAAAAGAAGATGGGGACAAACTTTTTATTTCTACAGNGGTAATGCAGAGTGGCCAGGTGAGCCACATGTTTAGGATGCTGAAGCTGCACGGATGTGGGATGGACATATCCAACACCTCGGTCACTCCTGAGGTCTCTCTGCCCCTGGACGGCTTTTGGGGAGCCAGGCAAGGTTCTCCCCTGTCCACCTCCCACCCTGTCCCTGCCTGACCTTTCCATCACTTCTCATGGCTTAAAAAGAAGATGGGGACAAACTTTTTATTTCTACAGGACAAGGGGTGATGGTTTTAAAGTAAAAAGGGCTGATTTAGACTAAGTATAAGGAAGAAAATTTTTATTATAAGGGTGGCGAGGCACTGCTAGCGTTTCCCAGACAGGCAGGAGATCCCCATCCCTGTAAACATTCAAGGCCAGGTGGGATGGGACTTAGAGCAACGTGATCTCTTTGAAGATGCCCCTGTCCATGGCAGGGGGTTGGACTTGGTGAGCTTTAAAGGCTTCTCCCAACCTNAAAGAAAAGCTGCCATAAAGATCCTGCATCCCTGTAACCAAAGCTTTTTACTTTCTATGGAAAAACAAAGTCTCGGTAATGCAGAGTGGCCAGGTGAGCCACATGTTTAGGATGCTGAAGCTGCACGGATGTGGGATGGACATATCCAACACCTCGGTCACTCCTGAGGTCTCTCTGCCCCTGGACGGCTTTTGGGGAGCCAGGCAAGGTTCTCCCCTGTCCACCTCCCACCCTGTCCCTGCCTGACCTTTCCATCACTTCTCATGGCTTAAAAAGAAGATGGGGACAAACTTTTTATTTCTACAGGACAAGGGGTGATGGTTTTAAAGTAAAAAGGGCTGATTTAGACTAAGTATAAGGAAGAAAATTTTTATTATAAGGGTGGCGAGGCACTGCTAGCGTTTCCCAGACAGGCAGGAGATCCCCATCCCTGTAAACATTCAAGGCCAGGTGGGATGGGACTTAGAGCAACGTGATCTCTTTGAAGATGCCCCTGTCCATGGCAGGGGGTTGGACTTGGTGAGCTTTAAAGGCTTCTCCCAACCTAAACCATTCCATGAGTCTGTGATCACACACCTGGGGACCAGGGCTGGACCTACAAAGGTCCCATTTTGCTCACGCTGATGGAAATCCACACCATCCCCTAATGCCTCCCTCTGAGCCAAAGCAGAGATTCTTCCTGGAAAGGCCAGGTCTGTCCATATCCCACACCTTTGTTTCTGCAAAGCCAAGGTTGCTCTTGGCTGGGAGGGGAAGGATGGGGTTTTCCCAGGTGGAATCATTGCTGCAGGACAAAATGGTACCCACACCGTGGTGTCCCGGTGCTGGTGGTGCTGCTGGTTGCCACAGGGATGGATGGAGGTTGCTTAGCAACTCCTCAGCACTGGAGAGGGAGCACAGGAGCAGGGAGAATGGACAGGCCACTGCTGCTGGTGTTTGTGGGGTCGCACGTGGAATTCCCCCAGAGCATCCGAGACCTCACTCCCGAAAGGTTCCTGACACTGATGATGGAATCACAGAATCAGTAAGGTTGGAAAAGCCCTCTAAGATCATTGAGTCCAACTGTTCTCTCAGCACTGCCTGTTCACCACTAAAAAACTTCCCCAAGTGCCACATCCACACCTTTTGAGCGCTTCCAGGGATGGTGTTTCCACCACGGCAGTCCAAGCCCAACTGGTCCCAAACACACCGGCTTTGGGACCCATATGTCATGAGGGTGCAATCCAAGGTCAGCCAAGAAATTCAGTCCTGGGACACCCCAGGGCAATGCAGCTCCTGCTGGAGACTCACAGCTGGGAAGGACAGCTGGCAACTCCAGTGCAGAGCAGCACCTGGATAAATGAGTTTATTCAGACAGGGAATCTTCAAAAATCACTCACGGTCTGTACAGTTCTGCTGGGCTGTTGCAGTTTTGCCAACACAAATCTGAATTTCCTAAAGTTCTCCCTATAAAGCTCTGCTGCTGTAACCTGTAAGGCCACAGGCAGGGAAAATTTTCCATACAGCCTGGACAGTTCAAAGCAGGAATGTCTCCATGCCCAGGGAAATGCTCAGCCATGGATGCTGCCTTCTCCTCCAAGGCCTCCCCAGCCTGGGTTTTTCCAGTTTTGCCTGAGCACTGAAAATTTTCCTCCTTTTCCCCCCCATGTAGAAGGTGTCTCTCTCTTTCCCAACCCACTGAAGTCTGCACACAGGAATCACATCTCCAGGCTGGGGAGCAGGATCAGATCCGTGCACCTTGTTCCTCTGCTGTTCCCTATCACCACTCTTGGAGACAGGATTCTGGGCTGGATGGACTCCAGCCTCCTCCAGGATATCCATTCTTGGGATATAAAGAACTCCTCGCTGGATGAGGAGCAACTTCCCTAATGGTACTGCCCTTTTTATGTCCATTTTAACTCCATACCTACATTCATCTGAGGCTGCAAAGGCTTTAAACCAGGCAGTCCCCTCAGAGTAAACTTCTAAATTTTATGTGAATGCCCAGAATTTGTGTTTCCAATCCAGAATTAACACGCTTTTTTTAACATCATAAGCAAATAAATTTATGCCACTTTCATCTACAGATTTCTTAAAATATATTTGGCTTTATGCACAAACCTTTTCTCTTCTGTCTGGTGGTTTTTTTCCATTACAATTTTTCAGATTTTCCTCCTGAAAAGAGGAATCTCTTGAAGAGCACAGGAATTCCCTTCTCTCCCTCGCTTCCCTTCCCAGTGTTTTGCAGATTCCCTGTCAAACATTTGATACCCTGCTCTCCTGACTGCTGTCATCAGATTTTTTCTGTCCCTCACCCTCCTGCCACCAAATGATGAGTGCAATTTTTTTCTGAGAGAATATTTATTTGCATTAAAATAACTATGAAGACACAGTTGCTTGGAGTACAACTGCAAAAACTGTCCAATTTTAAGTAATTCAATATTATATTATTTAAGTATCACACCACCACTACCGTCCTGTGCCTTTGTTCAGGGATGGGAACGATTTTAAGCTGCAGGATAATGTTCCTGTGATTTTCAATTGCTCTATTAAACATTATTTCTTATGGGAAAATTTGTTTTCCTTCCCATCAAACACGACGGGAATACTTTTTTTCAGGACCAAAATCTTGCTGTTTAGTGGAGCTCCTCTCTACCACAGTTTTCTGTCCTAAATTTTTATTTGGGGCCTTTTTCTTTTCAAAATTTGGCCTTTCCTTTACTATTTCTATACTTCCATGTAGGGCTGCTCTTCATTTTTATTCTTTTACTTTCCGTCTCCCTGAATTCCTGCTTCCTGAACATCATCTCCATCAGTGCAACAGATTTTCATCCTTTGAACAGAAACACCATTTCCTGAGACAATTTCCACTTTAACTTCATGAGTTTATCTTTACATCAGGTGCAGAAACACCAACATAGGAAGGATTTCTCCCCCATGTAGGCCAAAACCTTCCCCTGCTCAATGGGATGTTGTTCTTGGCAAAATTTGCACTGCAGTTTGAAGTAAAAGTTAATTTATACCTCAGCATAAGAATTCAATCTCTGTTCTTGGGCTGATTATATTCTGTATTCTCCAAATTCTCACTTCTAGTTTTAAGGGATCTCCTACCAGCTTGCAGCTGAGATTTTCAGCTCCAGGTTCCACTACAGCCTCAGTTTTCTTTAACCCTCCAAACCTGCACATTATTTTCCCAGTCTCAAATTTCTTTTTGGGAACCAAATTTCTGACCTAGAGGCAGCACATGGGTAGTGCCACTAATTCCTTATTTCAGGAAGAATTTCTTTGCAGGAAGAATATCTTCATGGAAAGGGTGCTCAGGCATTGGAACTGCCCAGGGAGGTTTGGAGTCCCCATCCCTGGAAGTGACCAAGGAATGACTGGAGGTGGCACTCGGCGCTCTGGGCTGGGTGACAAGGTGGGGATTTGCCACAGGTTGATGGTCTTGGAGGCCTTTTCCAACCTAAATTACTCTGGAATTCTGCAAAAAATAGCAAAGATGATGTTAAAACCATGAATCAAAAGAACCTCCTTGCTTTCAAACTCCTCAGAAAGAGCAATCAAGCCTTTTATTGGAGAAAAGTAACAAGAAACCCATCCTGGGGGATGAACTGTGGGGGTCCTCAGAGCTCAGATGAACTCACAGGTTTCCCGGGATGCACAGGCACAGATCAAAATGTTGGTTATAGGCTGGAGAAGGATCTGTGACTAAAGACATGCTTGGTAGCTTCTGTGCTGAGAAAAGATGTGAAGGGGGTTTGGCCAGGGATGAAAAAGCCTCCCCAGCGCTTTTATTCAGCTGCTTATCCAGAGAGAAGTTCCCAACAAAAGCCCAGAGCTTGTTTAATGGTTTAACATTCCCGTGCATCCTCAGGAAGCATCTGACACACTGTTTCTGTACAAATAACCACAGCAGCACCGTACAGATGACTTATTTGGTTTCCCAGTGGGTGTGTAAGTAAATTAGCAAAAAAATAAATGTCACACGGCAATGACTTACTCCATTTCTAAAGGCTCTGTTTTCCCTCTGTATTTTTGTTTGTTTAACAAGTCCTTAATTAAATTCTGTTTTCTGGCATTCGAGCTGATGTGATGGCACGAGATAAAGTTGTTTAGAATTCAAATCTTCCTCGATTTCTCACTGTGGCAAAGGAAGAGATAAGAGCAGTCGGGCCCTGCCTTCCCCTGCTTGCGTGTGGCTGCAACTCCAGCCAAGCAGGATCTCTCCGTGTCCCAAACTCCCTCCTGCTCTCAGGGGTTTGTCACTGCTTTGAGAGGATCGCACACCAAAAATAATGTGTGGGCTCCCCCTTCTGCCTGAGAACATCAGTGCCTGGGAAAGAATCGGGATGATGGAATGGTTTGGGTTGGAAGGGACATTGAAGCTCATCTCGGTCCAACCCCGACACCTTCCACTATCCCAGGCTGCTCCAAGCTCCAGTGTCCAACCTGGCCTTGGACACTTCCAGGGATCCAGGGGCAGCCACAGCTTCTCTGGGCACCCTGTGCCAGGGCCTGCCCACCCTCACAGGGAACAATTCCCTCCCAAGATCCCATCTAACCCTGCCCTCTGGCTGTGGGAAGCCATGAAGAAGGGCCAGGACAACTTTCTGAAGTGCCAAGTTCCTGTAAAATCCACCAGGAAGGGCACTGAGCATCTCTGAGCAGCTGGATCAGCCTGTTCCCAGCACCACACATCTCCCTGATAACCATCCTGGTGCTGCCAGGGCAGGGGAAAAGCAGCTCCACTGCTTCCTGGGATGATTGGGGAGACAGCAACGAGGATCATTGCAGATCTGCAACCTCGTAGTGGTTTGGAATAAAAAAACCATGGAAAACATGGCAAAGCTTGTTTGGAGCGGGCGTCATTTCCCTTTACTTTAGTGAACTATAAATGAGACCCTCTAAATCTCTCTGAGATCAGCGCCAGCAAAAAGGTGAGTTATCCCACGTACCTTTGACACTTATTCTAGAAAAGCAAAATTGTCTTCCAGGTTCTTTTCTCCTTCTCTTTCCCACTGCCAAGACAGAGAAGATGACTGATGACATGGAACCATAGAATCTTCAAGGTTGAAAAATACCATCAGCCAAGCCCAGCACCACGTTCACCCTTAAACCACATCCTCAAGTGCCACATCCACACATTTTTTTGAACACTTCCAGGGAAGGTGACTCCACCACTTCCCTGGGCAGACTGTTCCAGTGCTTTATGACCCTTTCTGTGACTGGATTCTATGTTTTTAGGAGCTGAAGTAGGAGAGAAAAAGGTGCCTTCCTGCTCCTATCCAAGCCTCCAGCAAGCTTCAGAGCATCTCTGTAGAAAATATGGAGTGGGAAGTAAATGATGTCATCTATTTAAAATACAATTTAGAACTTGAAGACAGAATGAGCCGAAGACTGGGATTAAAACCAAAACTGACTCAAACCAGAGATAGATAAAGAACCAGCAGCTGTGGTAATGGAAAGAATTGGAGATTTAGGGAAAGAATCGGTGTGCAAATTCATCATTTCTATAGAGCAGAGGGGTCAGAGGCTTCAGTGGTCTCTCCTGGCTCTGGGATGTATCATTAAAGACAAATTCCGATTTGGGATAAATCTGGGCATGCCCTGGCCAGTCTCAAATCCACCACTCCAGTATTTCTGGTTCTGCTGTGCACCAGCATGCTCCTTTTGCAGGGTGATTTGTTTAGCTAATTCATGTGAATATTCCGCTTGTAGGCGCCTATTTTAATCCAGGCTCTGCCCCAAGGGGTGAGCACAGCATCACCCATGAACTCAGATGAGTTATGGGTTGGAAGAGCAAAGGAGGGCCCCTTCCCACACAGCAGAGGTGTCAAAAACCAGCCAAGAAAGGGATAAAAAGCTGGAAGTAAAAGCTGGAAGTAAAAGCTGGAAGTAAAAGCTGGAAGTAAAAGGCCTCCCATGGAAGTCAGTGGGAAAAGTTCCCACTAACTCTTGGTGAGCAACACAGCTTTCCCCTCATTTTTTTTCATGCTGGTAATTCATGATTTGACCACAGATTAGCAGCGGCTCAGCACTCGCAGCACGTTCAGTGAAATCTTGAATGCTACACGAGATCCCTGGGATAATTGGAGGCAGTGAAGGTTGGCTGCATCTGGCAAAGCCCTGAGCCCATCATTTCCATGGGAGTCCCCAAACACAACATCTGGATCAGCCCTTGGACTTGTCAGCTGGGTGGAGTCTTCCTGATGCTTCACATTTTGACGCCTTTATTTGACTTTTTGTTGTTTTTGCTTCACAAGGGAGAGGAAGAAGCAGAGAAACGCAGAGAGCTGAGGTTCTGTATTGAGGCTGAGCAAGGATTTCTGCATGGCCTTGGGGCTGCGGATTTCTGAGCTAAAGATTCTGGAAACTCCCATTTTGCTCCATCTTCACCAGTGCCAATGCTCCGTGAAGGGAAAATGGAGAGGGAGGTGGAGAAGGGAATGGATAAGAAGGAAAAGCCAAAGGGCAGCCTGGCACAGAAGGACCTGGGGGACATTTTCACTCTGGAGCCACTTTCTCCAGATGCAATTTGTTGATCTGGTATTTGCTGAATGCTGAGAGCAATGTTGGAGCTGTGACAGTGTTTGACAATGGAAGAAGGAAGTTTGGATGTTTGACTATGTCCAAAGAAGGGAATGGAGCTGGGGAAGGGGCTGGAGCACCAGGAGCAGCTGAGGGAGCTGGGAAAGGGGCTCAGCCTGGAGAAAAGGAGGCTCAGGGGGGACCTTGTGGCTCTGCACAACTCCCTGACAGGAGAGGACAGCCGGGGGGTCGGGCTCTGCACCCAGGGAAAAGGGACAGGAGGAGAGGAAACAGCCTCAAGCTGTGCCAGGGGAGGTTTAGATCAGATATTGGGAACAATTTCTTCCTGGCACAGCTGCCCAGGGCAGTGGTGGAGTCCCCATCCCTGGGGGGGGTTAAGGCCATGTGGATGTGGCACCTGGGGACATGTGATGCTCATAATCACGTGGTTCTTTGCCATTTTGAAAACAATCAAAACTTAGTGACAAAAAATGATGCTGCTTTCTACTTAATTCAAGGGAGGATTTCGTTATTTTCACTCAGATATTCCCACATGTTGAGAGAAAATATTTCTGTATTTTCTTAATTTTGCAGCCTGCCATGAGGGAGGGACCAGAGCACAAAGATCTGTCTCTCCAACAACCCTCCCCTGCTCCATATTTGCAATTAGAAACAGCATCACCCGGCTCCTAAATCCAGCAGCACCAAGGAAGCAGAGAATTGGAAGTAGAGCCAGCAGCAAGGTCCAAATATCAGAGCTGGGCTTTATTTTCCCAGTAAACCGAACCGGAATGCTCAAACCTCAGCCTCTCTTTGCATCTGGTATGGATGGGTACCTTAGGGAACATGGAATATCACAGCTCTCCCACACAGAAACACCACAGTGACTTGGATTTAGGAGCCAAACATTGGTTTGTTCCATGGGCGCATTTCCAGGGGAGCCGGTGACACCAACTCTGAGCAGGGCTCTGCCAACACTTGACATTTATTAAAGCCACAGCTCAGTGAGTGATGTAATTACCTGGACATTTCCATTTTCATGTTCAGTGATTCCAAATAAAGCCCATTTTTCACCAAGTATTACTAATTTTTCTCTTTTTTAGCACTCTCCTTGTGGTATTTAACCATTCACGGTGCACTTCAATAACCACACAGTGAAGGTATTCAGGTTACATCCACTGTAGCAGTAAAAAAATGCTGTTTCATTCCTTTTGCCCCACAATTTTTAGTGCATAATTAACAATATCTAGCGGGCACAAAGCAAAAAGGAGCTCCCAGGTATCCACCTCTCTCTGATAACTGTGCTAATCTTGTTATCTTAGATGAAATGTGGTTAAAATAAATCCCATCTCATGTCCTAACGACCACAAGCCTGGACAAAACTTGGGAAGGGTTGTGGCGGGATCAGTGGAAATCCTCTGCCCAAATTCAGGGTGCCAGGGTCCCATCTGTGCCTCCCTGCTCGGCTGCAGTGTTTGGGGAGCCACGAGAGGGGTGCCAGCATCCCTTTGCTCTCCCAGTTTCCCCCCAAAAGGAGCTGCTCCCAGGGAATCCAGATCCCAGAGAATCCAGATCCCAGGGAATCCAGATCCCAGGGAATCTGTGCCAGCGGGTGATGGAAGTTCATTCCACAAGGAGGTGGAAGCACATCCCTGTGCCAGCTCTTCCTTTAAATTCAGCAGGAAAAAAAGCAGTGACCGAGGAGAGAAAAAGGGAACATCGCCATCAGAGCTGATTTTATGTTGCTCCACAGCCACCGGGTGTCACTCTTGCCTGTGGAGTCAGAAAGGAATTTTCGGTGGGAGATAAAATCCTATTTCATCAATAAATCCCGTGGCTCCCACTGGTGACAGCATCATCCCCTTTCATCACAATTTGCCAGGTTTCAACATCAAATCATCAACTCATTAAATCTGGAGCTGGCACTTTGACCTGCGGTGCTATTTGCAAAGCACATGAAATTATTTTAAAATTATTTTTATTGTTATTGGTGTAAATGCAGCTGGAAAAATTAGATCTGAGTTTAGATCTGGTGTCTGAGGGAAAGTGATGAAGAAAGAAAGCGGGGATGGGTGAAAAAGCCCAAAAATGTGGCTTTTGCAGGTGTCTCCTCTGCAGCAAGAACGTGATTCAGCAGACGAAGCTGTAACACATTCCAGCCTTTGGAGTCGAGGCAGCTCAGGTCTCACCGATCCTGTATCTCAGAATTACGAGGAGATAAAGGCCGCAAACATTACACAACTCCCTAAATATGCATTCTTCAGAATATCCTTGACTGCCTTGTGTTGGGGGGGGGTTGCTATTCTAGGTTAATAAACTTACCTTGCAACAGCTAAACCTGCTCTGCTAAATTTTGTATTTTTAGAGCTCTCTAGAGATTCTCCAAAAGACAGAAAACCTCTTTTCTTTTCATACAGATGAAGCGCAATGTGGAATGTCTGTCTGAGGAAAGAACCACTCCAACAAAATGCAGCGTGACGGGTAGAACCAGTTGCTTCAGCACACGCTGGATCAGCAAACTCAGCAGCTGATAAGGATAATATAAATTTTTAGTCAACAAAAGGAGAAAATTCTCATTAGGGGCCTCATTCTACCAGCACATAAATTGCTGGTATTACCTGGCCCTGTGTTGCTGCCAGAGGTAGAATTTTCTGTTGAAATCCCACTATTAAAGTTACTATTAAAACAGCTATAAGGAATTTTCCTCCCATAAACAGGGCATGGATGGGATTTATGGAGACATCAGAGCCTGGGATTCCCCCTGGGTAATGTAGAAAAGAGCATCAAGTCCTCTAATGCTATAAAATTTATGGCCAGGACTTTGAACTTCGGAATGACTTTAAAAAAGTGGGAGAAGTCGATAAAAAGTGTGGATTGGGCTTTGCTCTGTTTATATTTTGCTGCAAGAAGTCGTCAAAGGTTCGTTTATTTATCTGGGGATTCTGTTCACAGTGAGGGCAGGAGGTCACACAAAACTATCTTTAAAAATCCATCTCAGGATCAGTGTAATTCAGAGTTAGGAATGGCCTTGGAAACAACCAATCCTTCAAATTTACAAAGTTCTTATTAAAATAATAAAGCACAGAAAGTGCTTTGTAGAAACTGAGGTGAATCTCCTGAACCTGCATGTTTGCACAACATGTTGCATGAGAAATCTCAGCAATCTCCCTGAAAATAAATAAATAAATTTTTATAACAAGCGGAATTTTGACACAACTGATTTGGGAAAATTGATTTTTTTGCTTTATCCAGATTTTTTTTTTACCTGTTCTTAATACCGATTTTCCTTGGCACTTTCTTTCTCAATGAAACTAGAAATAAATTTGTAACAAACTTGTCTTCTGTTTTTGCCTGTGCCTTCAAATTTCTACCACATTTCTATATTCATATCTTCAGGCTGGAAAGCGAGATAAACCAGAATACAAACTTAATGCCCCAGGGACCGGGGACAAAACAAAATTCTATGAAAAATACACAACAGCAACAGGTTTTATTTTTTAAATGTTTCACCGCATATTTTGTGCTGAGGATCTGATCACTGCAGGTGCTAAAGAGCTGCTGGATGCCCTGGATGCATCCCAGGACTGTCCCAGTGGTGCTGAGCTTTTTGCAGAAGTGGTGGACGCTTAAAAGTTTGACTAAACTCTGGTGAGATCCCCTGGTTTGGTTTTCCAACGCCTGAATGATTTATGGGCACAAAGTAGGTCTACAGCAAATCCATAATTGATGCCTCCCTTTCGACGCGCAGCCGAACAAATGGAAAAGAGGGTTTAAAACGCACTTGATTTGTTGCTTGTTGCGGTTTGCATGAACACACATCCAAAGGACTGTCATGTTTTCTGGCTTGCCCGGAGATAAAATTCTTTCTAGATGATCTGAGGGCTGAAACATTCGTACCTCCATCAAGATAAGAGCAAAAACTTCTTGCCTGGCAGCCTGATGATAACGCACACCCCGCGCGGGACACATGTAATCACGTATTTCTAAACGAAAGTAATCAAATTTAGTTGTTTTTTTTTTTTTTTTTTTGGGGGTTTTTTTAATGAGATGAAGGATGTCTTTTTCCCTCCTCCACATCCCCGTTCAAGCCCTGCCACAACCAGGTGGGCACAGCAATAACTGTGGCTCCTCAACCTGATGAAAACAGTGTCGCATTCAGAAACTCGATAAATGAATGGGAGGGACCAGTAGTGCCTCCCCCACAAGGATGTGTTGTTAATTAAATTAGCATTTAAATAGCCAGAGCTAATCTGGGAAGTCAGCCCCTCATTACAGTAACTAGGAAGGGGGAAAAGAGCTGGAGACAATTCCCTACAAGATGGGGTTAAGTTGGCGTTTCACAAACTATTTGCCCGGCCTGTCCCTCCCAAGTGAAAGCTGCCACCCCTCCCCTTTCCTCCCAGTATAATTAGCATGTTCCAGGGCTGTGAATGGAAACAATATCCTCCCTCCGAGCTGTGCCCCTCCAGGGAGATGCTTCCCACAGATTGTGGAACACTGAGCCAGGGAAAGGGCTTGTCGAGGAATTCACAGTGGGGTAATTACACTGAGGTAGCGCTTGTGCCAGTGCGAGAGGAGCTGCGTTACTGAAATTCAGTGCGGGAAGCAGGGGGAGGCATCAAGGAAAAGTCCAAAGGCAGGACTTGCAGAGAGCCATGAGAATTTACTGCTCCCGAGCATCTTCCCAGAGCGCCGATCAACAGCATCGAAACCGGGATGGGTCTTTGGGCTCTAAGGATGTCTCTGCCTTTGAAGAGCTTTGCAGAAAGCAGCAATGATTATACGTAAATCTGGTTTCTCTTTGGCTATTAGAAGTGAAGGAAGGCTAAAAGAGTGATTTTTTTTTTCAGATTAAAACAAATTCTTCATTCTGAGTAGAAAACTGGAGCAAAGCTTGCAAGAATTGTGTGATCGCACTTAAAACGCGCTGGCACCTCTTTGGAACAAATACGAAGGTTGTGTGTGATCCTTTCCCTAAAAGATTTGCTGTTTAATTTCACCTAAACCAATAATAACTGATACAGGGGAGGAGATGCAGGAGGAAGGGCTGGCTTTGGGTGACACCTGCTGTCCCCAGCAATGTGCACATCTGGCCACGGGTTTCATCTCATTTCTCTAAATCAGATTCCAGGTGACTCAGCCTGAGGTAAAAACCACCCATCCTCCACTTGGCTGCTCATGGTGCTCAGCTGGGAAGTGGGGATTAAATTTACCTCCATGGCCAAAGCACTCGGTTTCAGAAAACGTTGGTGCGGTTTTGTCGAGGCCCCAGCTGGAAAATACCACAAGAAGTTCAAAGCCGGGTTTCATCCTGTAATTGGATCCGCAAGTTCACAAGTGCAAGGACCAACTGTGCGGGCTCAAAGTGGGACGTCCCCTCTCCCGGGGAGCTGCGGGGCTGCAGAGACGATGCTTTCCCCTGCTGCAGATAAAAATTCAGTTTTTGCCTCGAGCTTTCGCCACTCTGCTTGGTCTGACCTGTTATTTAATTTTATTTAGCTTCGAGACATCTTCCCAACCCTCATGCTCACTTGGGATGCTCTTAGGAACATGGACATTAATCCCAGTGTGACTCAAATGCCAACTTAATATTCGTTTTCTCTCTGCTTTGACAAGATATTCTTCAGGTCAGACAGGCATGAAATGATAAATATTGAGTGCAGTTCTTCCGGGCAAAAAGTGCCACCTGCCGAAATCTTATCTCGAACCCACTTGGAAATGCGTTATTTATTTATTTCTGTCACAAAACCTCGTTCGATGTTGGAAGGCCAAAGGATTACAATTCTGAAACTGGGGTTTTTTTCCTGTGCTTGCTGAAATCCAGCCTTTTAAAATAACATTGAGAGAATCCTTGTTTTGAACTAAAATAGCAGCTGCAAGGGTTTTCAATCACGACCATTTAAATGAGGTTTGGGGGTTTTTTTTGCATCTTTGCATTATAGTTTCGTTCTCAGTCTTCGCAATCGGTGGCTGTGGTTGAGCGGTTGAGGGGTCTAGTGAGGATAAATGAGGATATTGTTCAGACTGTCTCGGATTATTCCTGCTGAGGTTTTTTAGTGAGCTGCCTTCACTGAGCGAATGACACCGGAGCCATGAGGTTCCACATGCTCTGTGGAACCAGGCCCAGACAGGACCAGAGCGCAGGGTCTACATTTGGTTATGGCTCATGAGGGTTCTCTGGGATCCTCAGCACAGGAGAGACATGGAGCTGTTGGAGTGAAACCAGAGGAGGCCCAGGAGATGCTCTGAGAGCTGCAGCCCCTCTGCTCTGGAGCCAGGCTGGGAGAGCTGGGGGTGTTCACCTGGAGAAGAGAAGGATCCAGGGAGACCTCAGAGCCCCTTCCAGGGCCTAAAGGGGCTCCAGGAGAGCTGGAGAGGGACCTGGGAAAGGGATGGAGGGACAGGACAAGGGGGAATGGCTTCAAACTGGAAAAGGGGAGATTTGAGTGGGATATTGGGTAGGAATTCCTCCCTGTGAGGGTGGTGAGGCCCTGGCAGAGGTTGCCCAGAGAAGCTGTGGCTGCCCCTGGATCCCTGGCAGTGTCCAAGGCCAGGTTGGACGGGGCTTGGAGCAGCCTGGGCTAGTGGAAGGTGCCCCTGTCCAAGGTTATTTAAGGTTTATTCCAACACCAGCCATTCTTTGGTTTTGTGATCTTTAACATGATGTGACTTATAAAGTGATTTCTAATGGACAGAAACCCCATGGAACACAGATGAAATCCCAAGGTGAGGTGTGTAAGTTTCAGTGGCAATGCCGTTGTCTGCTCAACATGAAATATCTCAGTCTTCACCCAAAAGGAGGGGATTGAAATGCAATGGACCTCCCCTGCAGCCACCCAGGGGTGGAGTGGCAGGATCTGGGGTGACCCTGAGCCCCCTCCACTCTATAAATGCCATTTTGGCTGCACCCCCTCATGAATCCCTCTATTCTGAAGGACCAGACATCCGAGCATACAACACCTGGGTCCCTCACTTCAATATGGACATTGAGGGGCTGGAGCCTGTCCAGGGAAGGGAACGGAGCTGGGAAAGGGGCTGGAGCAGCAGGAGCAGCTGAGGGAGCTGGGAAAGGGGCTCAGCCTGGAGAAAAGGAGGCTCAGGGGGGACCTTGTTGCTCTGCACAACTCCCTGACAGGAGAGGACAGCCAGGGGGTGTTGGGCTCTGCTCCCAGGGAACAAGGGACAGACAAGGGGACATAGTTTTAAGCTGCCCCAGAGAAGATTTAGGTTCGACATTTTATTAGGAAGAATTTATTCACAGGAAGGATGATGCCCAGGAAGTTCCACCTGAACATGAGGAAGAGCTTCTTTTGCGTGCAGTGACCAAGCACTGAACAGGTTGACCAGAGAGGGTGTGGAGAGTCTCTCACTGGAGATATTCCAGAACCATCTGGGCGCAATCCTGTGCCATGTGCTCTGGGGTGACTGTGCTTGAGCACAGGGGTGGGACCAGATGACTCGCTTTGTTCACTTCCAAATTGACCAATTCTGTGATTCTGTGCTTACAATATTGGAAGGGGCTGTCCAGGGAGGTTTGGAGTCCCCATCCTGGAGGTGTCCAAGCAACGCCTGGATGTGGCACTCAGTGCTCTAGTCTGGTGACAAGGTAGTGACGGGTCACAGGTTGGATTCGATGATCGTGGAGTTCTTTTCCAACCTAATTAATTCCGTGGTTCAGCCACCCTGCTTCGCTCCCAGGCTGGGGGCACCGGGAAGAACTACAGCTCCCAGAGCGCACCGCGGCGGCCCGCCGGTAGTGGAGGGGCGGTGCGGGGCGCGTTGCCCGCTGGGAGTTGTAGTCCGGCCGGCATTGGCTCGGCGCGGCGCCTCCTTCGCCGGCGCTCCTCCCCGCTCCAGCTCTCCCTCGGCAGACGGAAGCCGGGCAGGGACGAGGGAGTCGGGAAGGCTGGAGCGGCAGGATGGGGGACTCCAAAGTGAAGGTGGCGGTGCGTGTCCGCCCCATGAACCGGCGAGGTGAGACGCTCCCCCTTCCTCAGCATCCCCCCCCTCCGCGTCCTTCCCGGGAGCGGCGCGGGCCGGGGGTGCCGGTCCTTGGGGACAGGTGTCCATCGGGACAGGTGTGCCCCAGTGCGGGTGAATCGCTGCGTGTCCGTGTGTGCTTAATTATTTATCGCGAATAAACACGCCCTGGATAGGCACAGGCGAGTGTGTGGCCGCAGCCGCGCTGTGCTCAGCCCCCTCTCCTGATATCCCTTTTCCTAAACCTGCCTGGGTTTGTTTCTTTATTTTTGCCCTGCCCGCTCCCCCGGGGAACAGCTCTCTCCACACCTCTTGCACCTGCTTTACAGCCGATTCCTGCTGGGAGAGCGCTTCCTTCTTCCTGCTTTGCGGTTTTGGGGGAAAATGCCACTTTTTCTGTGTTTTGCCCTGTGCTAATTCACCCCGCTGCTCTCCGACCCCTCGGTGCTTGAGTGGGACGCTGTTAACCCGATGACAGCGACACAAGGACAAAAACAAGCGAGAAAATACAGAAGAGGAAGCGAGAATTGACGAGAGAATTTTTGTTGTTGTTGTTTTTGCGTTGTTGGTGGTTTTTTTTTCCCCCTCAACGAAACTTGCCTAAGGGTTATGTTAATCAGACCGTGGTCTGGGCAGCTGTTTAAATGTTTATTACTTGTCTTAATTAGAAAAACTTGCTCTGGATGATGAGGAAGTGAGTATGAAAAGGCCGCTTCAGCCAAGGAATGGGAAGGTGAAGAAGGCAGAAATCCAAGAAATGTGTAGGGTGGCTTTTTTTTTTTCATCCCACATTCTCACAGGAGTGTGCCAATAATTCCTTTTGGGGAAAGGGAATCCAGTGAAGTCAGTTCAGTAGTTCAGGCAAAAAAAAAAAAAAAAGGGAGGGAGAGGGGAAGCTCTTTATTGTCTACATGATCTGACATAAAATATCTTTTTTATTCCTTTCTATAAAAAAGAAAAAGGGTTAAAGTATTGAATACAGTGATTCTACACCTTGTAAAATGTCAGCAGGGGAGTGTTCACTGAGTTCACAAGAGCTCCTGAGTCCCACTTCCAGAACAAGAGATGGAGTTGATGCCTGTACAGTCTGGTGGTTTAGGGAAATCGAGGATATTTTGACCAAAAGCTGCATTTTGTTGAACTTCAGGCATCAGCTCTCAAAACTGAGGAGGATCCATCCTTACAGAGAATTGCTTGGAGGAGATGGGGTGGCAGTGTGGAGGAGTTGGTGGGAGCTGGGAGAGGAGCTGAGAGGTGGTGCCTGGTGTCAGTGACAGACTTGGGCTTCCCTCTTGCTCATGTCCCTTTCCTGACATAGGTCATTTCCTTGGCCCTGCCCCAGGCGTCTCCTGACTGCCTGGTGTTCCTCACCCCCGGGATTAGACAATAATTCAGGTTGGAAGGGACCTCTGGAGAGCATCAAATGAGAGGAGGTTGCACAGGGCCTTGCTCAGTGAAGTTTGGAATCTCCAGGGGTGACTAATGCACCTCTCCCTCCCACATAGACCCTACATCTGTTCAGCCCTGAGTTTCTCCATGTGTCCTTTTCCAGCCAGGAACTGTGGGGAAGCAGTGGGGGAAGTAAAGGAATCTGGAGGAAATCTAGATTGTATCTTGTTATTCTCTTTCACAGTTGGAAGGGAGCCACAAGATCAACTTCTGTTTGTCTTTTATTCTGTGTAAACTTAAAAGTGTTATGGAGAGGGTGACTCCTGTCAGGAGGCTTGTCCAGGAGTGAGGGACATTTGAGTATCAGTCCTTGATATTCATCAGAGACACGGGGGGCCTGAACTCCTCACTCTTGGCAGTTTATAGCTATTAAACATCCTGTTATTTGTGGGTGATACCCAAATCCATTTAAGTCTAGCCTAAAAGATCCATGTCTTTCTCTCAAACAAGAAGTCGTGGAATTAGGTTTTTTTCCCGGCAGATTATTTGTCACAGTCCAGATGTTTTGGTCAGGTCTAAACAACTGATACCTCCGTGTGGTATTTCTGATGTACCTAGAAGCTACAGAAACAAACTGTGATGTCAAGGCTGCTATTTTTCTTACCTATTTATTGTTAAATTTAAGAATTTGTGCCATTGATTTTCTGAAGAATCATCCATTTGTAAGACTTCTGTGGCCTGGCTTTTTTTTTATTAGGCTTTGAGGCAAGAGCTTTCCTGGAAGCTCTTTCATACACATTTTGTTCTGAGCAGTATTTGTGTGGAGTTCTGGGGCTTTGGACCTGAAGCAAGTATTTGTTTTCTTCAGGATCACGAGTAATGTTCTTTCCTTCCCTCTGCACCGAAGGGCTTAACATTGCAAACCTGTCAGATGGCTGAGACTGTGCAAAGTTAAGCTTTGAAATATTCTCAGTGTTTACGTGTGGTGGTGGTGGTTGTCTTTGGTGTTTGAGTTATGAATTTCTTAAGGCGAGGGTTTATTAGGTTAATAAAAGACAGTGCTTAACTGTTAGGAGTTTTTACAGCTCATAAAAGCATAATGGGTTTCTTGCCTGCATGTGGAAGGGATTTGTGTATCAAATAATTGGTTATTTATAGCACTCACATTTCAAGGTGTTTGGATTGAGGGTCCTGTTTCATTCTCATGCAGAGTGGTAATCCATAAACTCAGTTTATAGCACTCATTTTTAGTGAGGGGAAGCATTTCTAATTGTGCTTGAGTTCGTGTTTTTTGCGTCCAGGCTGCTTTATTTTGCATCTTGCTTCAAATTAAACCTCAATTCCTACAAAGCCTGTATGGAAGCTTTGCTTTTATAAAAATGCTGCTACATCCACACATTCGCAGTGCCACGTCTGAAGCTGGAGGCTCTGCTGGGTGGCTACGGAGGCGTCTTTTTTTGCATCCCTTCTACTTTGCAAACTGGGATCTTGATTAACAGGCTTTTATGAATTAAATAATTCAGTATTGTTTTGTTAGATAAGGCTCCTGGTCTTTTATTTTCTTGGCTCTGTAATTCAGTGAAGTATTTCCTAGTGCGCCGCGTTATTCAAATGGGGGTTTGATAACAATCAGGAAGTTCTTTTGCTGTTTTATTTAAGAGTTGCGGTGGATTTCCTTTCATGAGTGTCATGTTTGAGTTCTCTTAGCAGATATTCATCATATTTCAGGTAAATGCAAATCTCAAGCCATACCATGAAGCAAAGCAAATGACAGCTGAAGGCTTTTTAATTAAGATTTTTCTGACTGAATGCTTTGTTTTCAGGTGATGTTTGCGTACAGGCAGTACATGAGTATATTCAAGTCATTGTGTTTCCTTGTGCTTTTGGATCAGTTCAGTGCAGTGTTAATTAACGCTGATAAAAGTTGTGCTGTTTTAAAAGAAAACAACTTATACTCAAGGATATGGCTGATGACACTTAAGCGTGACCAAACTGCTACATCTCTCTCGGGTCAATACTTTTTGAACAAGAAAGGCAGGAAAACAACTGCCTGTATTCTGGCAATGCTGCTGGATTAAACTGCTCTAGGGTTGTAACACGTACAGCTCCAGTTTAAATACCTGGCTTAAACTGCTCTAGAACTGTAGTGTAACACCTACAGCTCCAGTTTAAATACCTGGATTAAACTGCTCTAGAACTGTAGTGTAACACCTACAGCTCCAGTTTAAATACCTGGGTTAAACTGCTCTAGAACTGTAGTGCAACACCTACAGCTGCAGTTTAAATACCTGGGTTAAACTGCTCTAGAATTGTAGTGTAACACCTACAGCTCCAGTTTAAATACCTGGGTTAAGCTGCTCTAGAATTGTAGTGTAACACCTACAGCTGCAGTTTAAATACCTGGGTTAAGCTGCTCTAGAATTGTAGTGTAACACCTACAGCTCCAGTTTAAATACCTGGATTGCCTGTAAATACCCATTCAGGTATCTGTTGGTATGGATTTTTGTCCAGACTATGAGTGTCCAAACAGGGATGTTCTCATGCTTTGATGGTGAAGGTTCTGTTTCCCGTGCTTGTAGGGAAGGAATTTGCATCTGTGTCTGTACAAGCTTCTGATCACTGTGTCAGGTGGTAATTTTATGTCCTCCTACTCTTTTTGGAGGAAGTTTCGTTTCCAGCCACTTGAAATGTTTTTGGGGTTTGAGGTGAGGAGGTGGGGGTTGTTCCTGTGCTCTTGTTTGTTTGTTTTCCCATGGAGATTACAACAGAGACAGTTTATCTGTAAATTGGAGTTGTGCAAGTGGGTTTGTAAGATTAATTGTGGTGTTAGAGGGAGTGAAGTGGCTCCTGTCGTATCCTGGTGGCAATGTGCAAACCACAAGACTTTCCTTCACCATTGTCCTCGCCATGCACGAGTGCCTGGAGTTCCGAATATTTCCTGGTGATGGTTGATAAGCTATAAAATAGTGTTTGGGCTAGGAGCAGGCTTCACCTTGAGATAAGGTGCCAGATGGGTAAAGGATGCAGAGTTAATGTTTCATCTTGTGAGGCAATCCTATTTTAAGAGCTCCTAAGGTGCTGCAGCCTTACTCCCCACAGCCAGAGACTCCCAGACATCCAACGTGGCTGCCACAAAGGAATTTTAGTGCTAATTGCACCTTCCGAGCTCCAAGGGCAGGGCGAGGTTCCCTTGCTGCTCTGGTTTCGGGTTGGCTGCTCCTCCTGGAGATCAGATACACTCGGAATAGCTCTGCCTGGGCTTTTGGGTGCTTGGTGGCAGAGCAAACTCTCCTGCATTTCATGCCTGTTGACTCCAGAGTGCTGAGCTTCCTCAGAGCTTGCCGGAGTCCCCCACACCGATTTATTTTCTCAGTCCCCACAAGCCAAGGGGTGTTTGCAGCAGCAGAGCTGGCTGTGAGAAAGGTCCATGTCCAGATACATGAAGTAGCCTCACTAAAGCTGTCTGGGGAACTCTTTCCTTGCAGAAAATGAAGCAGCAAAGGATAGAACACATTTTTTTGTGTGTGTTTGGGCAACGTGGAATTAACGTGAGAGGGCACCTTGCCTGTTCCATGTGCTCATGAGTTTGAGTTGAGTTCCCCCTCATGGACAAGCTCTGATAGCAGTGTGTGCCCTTCCAGATGCACTCGTACATATTTAATGACCTTTAATTGCTGCAAACTGAAAATTTCATGACTTACATTTGAGCAGTTCATATAACAGAAGCTTAAAAGATGCCTTCATATTGGTAGATGTAAAGTACAAGTCAAATTACTGTATTTTAGTCAGAATTTATCATCACTATGTCTCATAAGAGTGTTTTTACACTCTTCCATATATGCCCTTAGCATTATCATGTAGATGGAAGTTATTTTCACATTCACTCATCTCCTCAGTTAGTTTTGCCTTTATTTGTGTTGGCTCCGACGTAGCAAAGGGCAAAGAGAAAAGTCACTCTTGGGAAACAAATATTGGCAGGGAAACTTGAGGACTTGTCTTTGAACTGGCTTTCACATTTCTTTTTCAAACAAAAAAACAACAGAAAACCTCAAACAACAGCCTCTCATTTTTTTTTAGTTGGCACTTAATTGATTTGTGTGATAAACAAATATTTTTAAATTACTGTTTGAATATTTCTCAGTGGTTTTGCCATTTACTTTTCCAGACCAGGAAAGGTCTGAGAAACCAACTGTAATTTCTTATCCAATGCAACTTGACGGCTCAGGCCATAACATTCCAGGTCTAACCTCCAAGGGAATGTTAATCTCCTGAAAATCTACTGGCAATTTAAAATATAAAATTTCTATCGTCTGTCTTTACAGGAGATTATTTGAGCTTTTGTATTTGGGGCCAATTTTGGCTTATGAGCTTAGGAGAGGCAGTTTAAACCTTTCACATTTTATTTGTTATACTTCAGTTGGTTTTTTCCAGCTTTTGTGAAGCTCTGCAAGGCCAGTTGTTCTGTTTCCCAGTAACTCTATAGAGCTTGAAGGCCATCTCCAAAGGGTCCTGAGGTATCACTGAAGGTACAGCTGCCCTAAATCTGGCAGTGGGACCAGGAGGAATCTGTGACGACTTTTATTTGAACTGTGTTGTAACACCAGGTTCATGTCTCTGTTTCAGTGGGGTTCAGGATCAAATGGTATTTGAAAAGGCTGGAAAACTGTTCATAAACTTAATTTCTTAAATCGCGATCTAATGGAAAAATTTATATGGAAATCAAAGCTCTGGATTAATTGGGAAGTGCTTTCCCTTAATTCATAGACTCATGGAATGGTTTGGGTTGCAAGAGACTTTAAAGCTCACCCCGTTCCATCCCCTGCCATGGGCAGGGACACCTTCCACTAGCCCACATTGCTCCAGCCTGGCCTTGGACACTGCCAGGGATCCAGGGGCAGCCACAGCTTCTCTGGGCACCCTGTGCCAGGTCCTCACCACCCTCACAGCCAACAATTCCTTCCCAATGTCCCATCTCTCCCTGCTCTCTGGCAGTGGGAAGCCATTCCCTGTGTCCTGTCCCTCCATCCCTTGTCCCAAGTCCCTCTCCAGCTCTCCTGGAGCCCCTTTAGGCTCTGGAAGGCTGCTGTCATCTTACACAATCTGAAAAAATAGGGAATGTAAGGAGGAAAATACAGAGGGTCACATAATTTAAAACAGATCTTGCATCTACCCTGGCTGTGGTACTATAAGGTCTCATGATGCCCTGCCCCCCCAGCCATGAGTTTAAAACCTTGCAGACCCCCCTTATTTACTGTATCATTGTTCATTTTAAGATTGTTTCAAGCTGCCCTGCAAAAGCCATCTCTTAGGATCACTTTGTTTGCCTCTGAAATGCAGTGACCCTGAAGTGGGATGGTTTTTAGGGTCGTGGCTGAGGAAGCTGCAGTGTCAGCATGAGGCAGTTCAGGTGTTTTTGTTGTGTCACCCGAGGCAGCCACTAGAGTTGGGTACGACATTATCCAACCTCTGTTGTCAGTAGTCACAGCCAATCCATGAAACAGTTCCCTACCTGATCCATAAGCAAAGACAGAAATTTCCCAGAGGTGAAAACATCCAACGTTTCCCAAAATACCTCTCTCCCCATCCTCCAGGATTCACACACACTCCTTGTCTCTGCCCCAAACCTGATTAGTCCATTTTCAAGTGGCACCTTTGCTGGTATTTCCTAACTCTGTTGTGGAAAATTTGCTGTGGGGAGTTTATTATTAAAACAGCCATGTGACTGCTGTTACAGAGGGATTGGAAATTCCTACCTGTGGTGGGAATGGACCAGTGCCTGCTGAATCCACCACTCCTTGCAGTGCTAGGCTGCTCCTAGGTTTGCTTTTCCAGCTCTCTCTTGCTTGCTGACTTTTCCATCCTGTTGAAAACACACTGAATTTCTTAGTGAAAAAGCCCAAAGCATATATGGGGAGTGGGAATTATTTTTACAACACCCACAAGGCTTTTATCAAAGGCATGGTAGTAATTTGGGATTGACACAAGTGTGGTTTCAGCTAAGATCTGCATTGAATCCCAGTTTTAGACAAGTCTTGTGAGGAGCTGAAAAATCATAGGAAAGGGGAAGGAGAGTGGCTTCCTTCAACCCCCACCTTCCAGTTTCACAAGTAAAATAAAAACTCATCCAAGGAACTCTCTGTGAGTAGCTTGGACACAACACTTAACAATTATTCTTATACTCAGCCCAGCTTTGCTTAACACTTCTACAGCTGTGAAATGTAAATGTGGAGAAGTGACTCAGATACGTGTTACCCTTTTATTATGGATGTCACAGCTCTCTTATTCTGAAGCTGTGAAAGAGATTTTCATTCCCTGCAATAAATGGTTCTTGATGTTAAGAGTTTGAGTTCTAATTCTTCAAAGAGCAATTAGCTGATTAGTTTCTGATTTGATGAAGCAAATGAGTAATTGATTGTGTTTTCTTGGTAATTTCCTTTCTTGGAAGGTCGAAGCAGGTTAGCAATAATAATGGGTGAGATTTTCTATTTGTTTGAGGTGCAAAGTTTGGGATAAATCTCCAAAGTTTGACAGCGAGCCGCTTCTGTCATCTTTTAATTTCATCTTTAATTTCTAAATTTCATGCTGCCTGAAAAAAACCACACCTGAATAGTTGAAGAAAATAATACCAAACTTTGACAAGTGAGTCCTTCCTACAGGACAGATTAACTGGGCTGTTTGGATGTGCATCCTTATGATTTTATCTTGGTGCATCCTCATTTTGCTTGTTGTTCAGGAGCAGCAAGTACCCAGCTCACCTGGGAGACACTGAAACTAGTAAAAGTAAGGGTGGAGTCCTGGTGTGATCATATCCGAAAGAGCAGGCAGATAATTTGACTGTAAGGCCAACCTGCTTTAATGATATTAAAAACTTAATGAGGTGGAAATGATGATGATGATATAAGTTTCAGTAGTGGCTAATATAAGATTCATCTCTCAGTGTACTGGAAGCATTAAAGGATTCAGAAATCTGTCAAGGAATGTAATGGAGCCAGAATTTGAAGAAGGTGAATGATGTGCTGTTCAAACGGGATTTAAAGTGTTTCTTCAGCTGAAAGGAGAGTTGCCATGTGAGCCTTTGGCCAAGGTAACTGGGATAAGCAGCCTTAAGGCTGTCTGGATCCAGACCCAGCTTAGAGGCTCAATATAACTGTTTCTCATGGTGACACCATGAACTGGTGGAGGAGTTCATCTCTGCTGGGACAAGGTCTCTCCCAGCTCCTCTCTTCCCTCCTGTTTGCATGGCCGAGGTTTCAGTGGGGATGGAGCTTTCCATAGGCTCTGGATACATCTGTTTTCCATGTTGGGTTTTCTGCTGTTGAAGTAACTTGAGGTGACTTACAGAGGATCTTCTGAACATGGTAGTGGCAGAGGGTGAGCAACAGGCACAGGAGGGAAGGACTGGGACCTCTCTGCTTGGCAATAGTTGCTGGTTTGGCTCACCACATCTTCCAAAACCATGCAGCACACCAAGGTGAGGGGTTTTAATGTTATCTGTGAGAGGTGATAATCAGATGAGGTTTGTTGCACGGGACAAATAGGCTTTGAATCTTTTTTCCTGTGAGGACATTTGACTTCAAGGAAGTCTCTTACCCTGCTTGTGTGCTTTCTTAAGTGTATTTCACAAAGAGAGGTTTAATGAACACTGGTAGGAGTGAGTTCACTGGGCAGTCATGGATGCAAAACCTGCCATGGGCGTTCTCTCTCAAGAGCTGCGTTAAAAAACGTGACGGAGACCATGCTGCCTGCAGACCTTGTGCTTTGCATGAGGCAGGTAAAACCCTTCTTCAGGGGCTGGGAAAAGCAGGTCACTGCAGTACAGAGCGTTAATCACTAACCAGCCAGACCAAGATAAAGTGCCTTGTCGGATATGGGACATGTGAAGAGCATGGTTTCATCTAAGCAAGCATGTGTTGCATATTAATGATAGGTAAATTGGCTTTCAGGGTGTGGGAGAAATTAAAATAAACACTAGCTTCTGGAACTTGTCTGGCTCTTCCTCCTGCAAAAGCACAGTGTAATAACAGAGGAGCAATTTTGCTCAGGAGGATTTCAGTTTCATGTGACTGCCTGCTTTGGCCAGTGATCTCGAGCTTTGGCTTTCTTCTCTGCCTGTCAGGTACCAAAAGGCTGTAGCATTTCTTTCCAAAAATGCCTGTGGGAGAAACTGCCTCTTATGATGTCACTTATCAGGAGCAAGAAGTCTGCAAGGTGCTGTGCAATGAAAGATCTGTGGTCTCTGCCTGAGAGATTTCCAGTCTGAGTTTATAAGGTGCTGTGAGGTGAAAGAGCGAGTACAGGTGACCGAGGAGGAAAGAGCAGAGATGAAGGAGGATGAGGATTATAATTAACATGATTAGACACGAGCGTATTTGGGTGATTCAGCTGAGGTGCTGAACCCTGCGTGGAGGTTATTCGGCGTAGCCCCTCGTCATCCCGGCGTGGGAGGGTGTGAACAGTGTGTCATGGCCATTGGAATCAGCCCTTGGGAGCACTCTCCAGGGCCACTGTCACCGTGCAGGGACGTGTTTGTGTCCAGGCCCCACATCCTGGGTGTCTGTAGCAGTGACTTTGGGTGTGAACAGTGTGTCACAGCCATCGGAATCAGCCCTTGGGAGCACTCTCCAGGGCCACTGTCACCGTGCAGGGACGCGTTTGTGTCCAGTCCCCACCTCCAGGGCCAACTGTCACTGTGCAGAGACATGTTTGTGTCCAGGCCCCACATCCTGGTGTGTGTAGCAGTGACTCTGGGTGTGAACAGTGTGTCACAGCCATCAGAATCAGCCCTTGGGAGCACTCTCCAGGGCCACTGTCACCGTGCAGGGACGCGTTTGTGTCCAGGCCCCACATCCTGGTGTGTGTAGCAGTGACTTTGGGTGCAGGCTGTGTGCTTTATCCCATACCTAACTCTGTTTGTCACTGGGTGGATACCTTGGACTGCTGTCAGTGTTATCTGAAGCTTTTTATTTTGCTTTCCCCGCCTCTAGGGCCGAGAATTCTCGCACACTCCAAATATCCTCATTACTCATAGTCCACATCTCACTGCTTAGCGTCACTTGGGAGAGCTGGACTTCCCGGGAGCCTGTGGGGGAAGGACAAGCCCTTTTCTACGTGCTTGCACCTAAATTATTTTTGATGGGACTTGAATTTCTGCGAGCAGGTGCCCCAGGACTGACAGCTGGCACCGTATCACAGCAGTGGCCGGGGAAAATGTGCTGCAGATGGCAGGGGCAGCTTTCCCTGCGAGCCTGTGAGGCATTGAGGGAGCAATAAGAAGAGCTGTCAAAGTGGTACCAAGCCTAAATGGTTCTTTTCCCCCAGAAGAAATTTCATACTGCCCTTGTATATGCTGATTGTCCTTCAGTGAGACCCAAGTGCTTTTTCTTGCTTTGAAAAGAGTGCTTGCTTTAAAGCTGGACAGGATCCATCCCGTCAGAATATCCCTAGAAGTGGAATTTGGCAAAAGTCCTGTTTCTATTCTCTAGCTGATGGGTGGCTGTCAGACTGCATGAATAAATTTGGTGTCTGGAGGAAGTAATGGTGTATATAATCCCAGTGCTTTAGGAGCAGCACTTGACACTCTCTCATTTCTTTATAGAGCTTGATCTGCATACAAAATGTGTGGTGGATGTGGATGCAAACAAGGTTATTCTTCACCCCGTAAACACCAACCTTTCAAAAGGAGATGGCAGGTAAGCTTTTTGAATGGGGTAGGTCAGGTTGCATAAATGAAAAATGAGTCTAACAACTAGGAAATGTAGGCCTTGATAAAAGGTTTTGAGTTTAAAAAATTATATATATCCTTTCCGCAGTATAATTGCCATCATCCATAAACTAAGGCTGATTTTTACCATGCTGGGAAGTTGCTTTGAAAACCTTGTACATTTTCTTCCTGCTCTCAGTAATACATTAGTGCTTAATGTGTCCATGGACATTCACTTTTTTCTCGTGTGCTGCTATGGGACAGGAGAAATTTAAATCTGCAAAACAATTTGACCGGGGCACAGTTTGTCATTTTGGAATGAAATTAATTTTCACAGTTGTTTTCTTATAATGGGTCATGGTGTGACAAGGGGAATGGGAACATTCTGGAGAGATGGAGCTCTAGGAGTTTCTCGGCAGTGAGGCATTCCATGCATCAAAAACCCGTGGGGAGGTGGCTGAGGGTAGGGACCAGTTTGCATCAGAACTGGCATTGACCTATTAAATTACTGTGAAACTGAAAAGTCATGCAATAAGTGATAGAGTTAAGCTTGTGACTGTTTAATTTATTGCTTACGGCAAGGGGAGGAAATGAAAAAATACATGCATGAAACAAAATAATGGTGCAGGAAAAGGCAAAACCTGTTGCTGGATGTCTGCAGTCAATCCTCTGTTTTCTGGGGGGAAGAAAGGAAGAGGTCTTAAGGGTAACAGAAAAGAGAAAAATTCAGTTAAACACATTACAAAACAGAGTTTTGTTTAAATTTTCATGTGAAGCTGAGCTGTGTATCAGGGGTCAGTATTCATTAACTGATCTCTGATAATTTAAACTCCTCAAACCCAAGTGGTAGTAAATGGACAAGCGAAGAGATCATCAGGAGCAGTATTTACCTTCCGTTGTCATTAGCTGAAAGATTTATTACAGACAGTGGGACTGGAGCTTTAATAAGTTACTTAAAACCAAACAGGCTGTGTGGGGAGGTGTTTTTGTTTGTATCAATATCCTCCTCCTCCAGGAACATGTGCATTGTTCAGCTGCCAAAACCCTACGTTGATTTGAGCCTCTAAAACTGAGAAAAATGGCAGGAAATGGAGATTCTCAGAAGCTGAGTCGGCCACAGCTGGATTAAAAATGTAACTCATAGTTTCTCTAAAGCATGGCAATGAAATGCATGGTTTATAGTCCCTAAAATGTGTTTTAAAACGTTCATGGGGCAGCCACACATCATGCAAATCGTGTCCCTTGGCAGGGGAGGGCTGGCTTGGCAGTGGCTCGAGGTCCCAGCCAAGGTGGTGAGCTCAGTGTGAGAATCCAGCGCCGGAGCGAAGAATGCTTCATTTGCATGCTCACAAATACCCATTGCTAATCTAAGCAGGAAGCATAGGAAATTTATATGGGGTGATTTAATAGAAGAGGGGAAAGTGGAGGCCCATTAACTGCACTGAGGGTTTGCCTGCACACGGTGAGACAACAGATCCCAAAACCACAAGTTGGAGCGGTGAGGGTTTGGAACAGGGTCCTTTTGGAACAGGTCACACCCTTGAGAGGCTGCTGCTGAATTGTCTTGGCTTCTGCAGCTCCATCAGAGGAGTCTTAAATATCAGCTCAAGGAAAAGGTTAGTCTTAGCTGCAGTTTTTCTAAGTCTGGGGGTTAATTTATGCTTAGGTTCTGCTTCTGTTTCCAAATCCACCATCAACTACTTCGCCTTCTGTGACAAAACCAATTCCTTTGGATTTCAGACTCTTCTGGTGTCTCAAGTGAGCTGAAGGAATTCTGGCAAACCTTTTAACTAAACAAGGGAAAAGAGCAGTAAATAATACTGTAAATACACAGTTTAGGTGCTTGGAAAGCAGGGCAAGTTTGAAAACCTCCAGAGCTTTGCTGCATTTCTCATTGAGATGCCAGGGTCGATTTAGGAACTGGGAAAAGAATTTTAGGAACAGAACTCTGTGCTGTCACATCCCCACTTGTCATGACTCAGGCGTGCTCTGGCAGGGAGTGACATTTGGAAAAACAACCCATGACTTTTGGATTTGCACATTTTTTTCCCACTTCCATCCTCTCTGGGAGAAACCAAGCCTGGGAGATTGGGAGATGTAAATAAATCCCCCAACCTGAGGTGTGTGGGACCTGACTGTTGGATGTGGCAAATTGTGCCCTTGTAATTGCCACTGAAATGTTGTCAGGTGTTCAGAAAAATGTAGCTGTTTCAAATTTGGCATTAAAAATTTAGGAATGTTTTGAAGATCCGGATGATAACTGATGGACCTCACTTTTTCTTGCATTTACACACTGAATATATTATTTATACATCTCTCTAGAGACTTGAGGATTAATAACTACACGTAAAACACTTGCTCTTAAAAAAAGTCTCTTTTCACATGGCCAAAAAAAATCTGGTATTCTCCTGTTATTCCTTAACCAAGAAATGACCTTTCCTGAGCTGGAGAGAGGCAGCACTTATTTTATTGAGCAATCCTTAATGGTGTTGTGCAGGTTTCAGTAACTTGATCACGTACAAAAGATCAATTTTAAAATCCATGGGATGACCTCCAGGCTGGGCAGGCTTTGCTATTAACCTTGGGCTGTTGGGGGGGTGGGTTAGGTTGGGTGGCAGCTTCTTGTGTCAAAATTAAAATTATACCGTGTGGAAATGCTCACCCTTTTCTTTAGCTGCCTTCACAAAATTAATTGTGACAGAGCTTTGAGTTTCTGTCACAAATTTCCCCAAATGACCTCTGTAAATCAAAATCTCCCCTCAAGGATGTGTGAAGCTCCAGGGATTCGCTGTGGATGGGTAATATCATTAGCATGACTTGTCCCCTCCTTTGTTTGCCTTCCTGAGCTGTCTGCTCCCTCTGCTCTCCTTGTTGCAAAGGTCGAGGCTGAAGTTTCTTTATCAACTCGGGATTTACTCTGTGCCGCAGAGATTACTCACAGCATTCTTACTCGGTGGCTGGGGCTTGGAGGAGGGTGTGAATTCATTGTGATTGAAGTGAATAGATAAGTCCTGGGCAACAACTGGAATGTTTATGGGAATTAATTTTTTTGGAAAATCTCCAAATTGACTCTAATTACGCCGGGTTCCTTTATAGTCTTTTTTTTTTTTTCTTTTAACTATCAATTTGCTTGTGGTGCAATTTTACATTTCCCAAACAAGACTTACTAAAAAGATTTAATTTTTTTGGACAGGTCAGACAAAGGAGGTTTATTCTGTCTTGCAGACATCACTGTAATTGATGTGTAACTGATATGAGCTCAGAGATCAGTGGTGTATCAGTCTGGCACAGCCCTGTGAATCAGCAATGGTATTTGTAAAGCAAAGCATTCATTAAATCTGCCCAGCAAACCACCTTCGAGCCTTTTTATTAAGAGAAAATGCTTAAAAATGAAACAAGTGCTGACTTCACTGTACTTTTGTTGCAGTTTGTGGTT
This sequence comes from Ifrita kowaldi, assembly GCA_013398055.1. Taxonomy (NCBI): domain Eukaryota; kingdom Metazoa; phylum Chordata; class Aves; order Passeriformes; family Cinclosomatidae; genus Ifrita; species Ifrita kowaldi. The sequence continues at coordinate 239,351 of VZRS01001749.1, read as the reverse complement.
TCTAGCTGCTTTCCCTCTTGTTCTGCAGAACAGAGAGATTCCAAAGACTGGCACAGGGTAAAAACTCTTCCAAGGAATGAGTGCAGCTAACTGGAGCTGACAAGTGTGTTAAACCAGGCTGGGTTTTTCCTTTTCAGCTATTGTAATGTCTTCATAATTAGTGCTTTGTAGTGGATAATTCAGTAATTGAGGATCTTTGTAAAGATTTTCTTTTAAGGTATCTATTTCTGGATTTAAACCAGTTTATTTTTCTGTACCCACACAGACACTTCTTTTGCTCATCCAGTTGTGGTGCTTCAACTCAGTTTGGTTGTTTTAAAGGAGATCTGGAAATTGAGAAGAGATGTGTTATGATCTTAGGCTTAAGGATTTTTGTAGCCTTGCAGCAGCTGAGCTCAGTGATTTCTGCTTTGATGAGGAACTGGGTGAAGCCCAAGTATATTTCACTTAGGCAGGAGTATTTTTAGAAGATTCTTCTGCCATTCCAATTCCCATTTTCTTTCTGACACATCTGACAGTCCTAAAGAAGGTCGTGGGGAGATGGGACTTGGAGCAACCTGGGATGGTGGAAAATGTCCCTGCCCATGGCAGGGGGTTGGAATGGGATGAGCTTTAAGGTCCTTGCAACCCAAACTATGATTCAAGTGGGTAATAAATTGCTGATTTCAGGTGGATGATGGACTTCAGGCAGTGGTTGGGTTAAAATGAGCAGCCCAGTGTGTTAAAACTTTCCTGAGTTTGTCTTTGGACTGCAGTTTCTTTCTTCTTACAAAGCTGAAGAAGCTTTTAATCCTTTTGAAGAAATGAAGATTAAGGCCAATTCAGACAGAATCCTGGCAAAGATTTAGGTATTGAAAAAATGCTACCAGAAAACAAGTATTAGGGTCTCACAGACTAAGCAATGTTAATTCACTCATTTTGAAGGGTTAAGTGCAAAGTGGAGGGATGGAAACAAAACACACGTGGCTTCAAATTTAAAAACAAACAGATTGGCTGCTAAAAACTGGAATAGGGTGTTCCTGCAGGCCCACACAAGCTCCCTGCTCTCTCTGTTAGCCAGGAATCCCGTGCTGCGGAGGCAGGAGCATGTGGAGAGGCAGGATAAGCTCCTGCTTGGCACAACCTGAGCAGTTACACAATGTTGGGTCTGCCCAGAGCAAGGTGAAGCCGCCTTTCACCTGCCTGGGGTGTGTGGGTGACTCCTTAGCGTGACTCCAGAACTCCCCTTAAAGCTGCTAAAAGCTGAAAATAAGCCATGACTTAGCAGCACTCGCTGTGGGGAGTGTTAGAGACCTCCAGCTCCCTCGATCGTAATGGGAAATGCTAATTTTAATGTGGAAGTGCCTTAGTAGTGAGGTGGCAGAACTGCACATAAATCGATTTCTTGTGCAGAAATTATAGATAAGGGAGTGTGTTAATTTGGGTAAATGTACATTGAGTGGAAAAACATTAATTTTTAAATTAAAGAATATCTCTGTGATGTGACAAAGTACATCTATTGTATTTCAGTGAGCTATACAAGGAATATATGTGGAATGATAAGCAAAAATCCCAGTTAAAGAAAGGTTTGGCAAAAATTGAACACATCATGATCCTGTTTATCTTTGTTCTATATCTTGAAATTTTTGCAAACTGGCATCCATTTGCCTCACTCAGAGAGTCAAGGTGCCTAGAGAGGAAATGCTGACAGGATTATATAGATGTTCTCGTATATGTAGATAGGTAGGAACTGGAAAAGCTGACTGGTAGGAGTAACCAGGAAAAATTTGACTTCTAAAAAATAACTCGTGGCAGCGGAAGCACATCGGGGTGCAGACTTCACTTCCACCCTAGGAAAGGTAATGCATGATCAGGAAAGGACATGCTTGATCAGGAAAAGAGGCAAATGTATGAAGGCATTGCTATTTATGGAACTAATCTGCAGAACTCCACGCTCCCAAGAAAACAGGCAATTACTAGTAGATAGTCATGGAAAAATGCCCACATTTTCTTGAAAATCACCCAGGATCCTGCCTGATGTTAGGCAAGAACCACTTGGAGAGCTGTCTCATCTCAGGCATCTGTGTCCCCAGCTGTTCCTGCATTTGACTGAGGAGTCTCAGCTGTTGGACACCACCAGAAATGGAATACTGGGCTCGCTGAACCATTTGCATGCTGTGGTACGGTTGCTATTTGACAGCAAAGCAGTTTAAAGGGAGAAATATTACTGTCTTTGAAGATGGGTGAAAGCTGATGGCTGTGCCTCTGCTTCTCCACATCTTTCCTGGCTTTGTATTAATTCCATATAAACTGCTCGGGATGGGGAAAATTCAGATTAGGATGTGTGGAAGAGACACAGAGTTGCACTAAGCAGGAATGGCTCCCGTGGCTGAGTGGTCACACTGGTGCATAGAACTCTGAGAATGAAATTTCTGGGTTAGATGTGAGTTCAGCATTGTCATCCAGAGAACAGATTTGTGCAATGTTTTCATGTGCAGCAATGTTCCAGGAAGTTGGAGGGGGGCAGGGAGTGTGTGTGTATTCCCGAGGCCAAGAGCTGACATCCAGAAGAAAGGGAAGTCTGCCCCTCTCATCATCCAAACTGGTGTTTTGTGGGCACAGAGCAGCTCACAGGAAGTTCATGTTTGCAAAAAACAGCACCATGAGATTTTCCTGCACTGCCAGCTTGGCCTCTGTTGTGTCCCTGCTCAACTCTTACTTCAAGCATGAGCTTGTTCTGTAAAATTATAATTGTTTCTGCTGGGTTTTATTGGTTACTGAACAGCCTAAAGAATTTAGGCTGTTCAGTAACCAATAAAAGGGAAGGGAAAAATAAGCCTAATTTAAAATTGACAGAGTAATTTAAACGAGTGAATGAAATACTGGTGAAAACATTGCTTTTTCAGTCTGTTACCAGAGCTTGTTTTGTAGGAAGTGGTATTAAACCTGTATTATGGAGGTGAGCTTGTGCTGAGGGAGGTTTAGGTTGGATATTAGGAACAGTTTCTTCACTGGGATGGTTTCAAGCATTGGAAGGGGCTGCCCAGGGAGGTGGTGGAGTCCCCATCCTTGGAGGGACTTAGAGCAGTGTGGATGTGGCACTTGGGGACGTGGGACAGTGCTGGAAGAATGATTGGACTTCATGGTCTTAAAGGGCTTTTCCAACTTTTTAAATTCCATGTGTATTAAGGCTAGACTGAATCCAGCTCCCAGTCATCTGTTTTTCTCAAAATTGTCTTCTGTTATAAAAATTATATGACTAAATACTTCTGATGAGTTTCTGCAGTACCTAGAAATCATTTTGTTCCAAGTGTCCTGGGGACAGCAGGACTGGCACACAGGGCTCTGCCACTGCACCTCCTGAGGCTTTGGCTGCACAAGGGAGAAATTAATTTGCACGAGGAGGTGAAGGCTCACCATCTAAAATCCTTATCTCGTGTAAAATTGAGAAGTGGGAGTTCTGCCAGGAGAGAAGGGGGTTGCTGAGCTTCCAGGTTGTGCTTTTGAGGAAGTGTTTGTTCCAACCCACGTGCTTTGACTGAAGTAAAGGTGAAAATCTGAGACAGAAACCCTCCATTAATTTTTGTGATGGATCGAAAGTAAACAGAAGTTTTGAACTGTGCTCATGTGTGTCAGTGTGCTTCAAACAGACCTGTCACCTAGTTTGTGTTGCTTAAGAAAATAAATGGTGAGACTTTGTGTTAATGATTTCTTTTATAGCTGATTCCCTTCCCACCAGCTGGATCACATCTATTTACTTCCACCTTTTTTAATGGCAAACATAGTCGTAGCTAATTAGGATTATCTGTTATTTATAAGCTCTGTGCCCATGTGGCAAGTGAAAACTGCTTTAACATGAGGCACATTCTCTTGGCATGAGAACTTTGTGGCCATGTCACTACTGGAATCATCCTTGGCCCCCTCATATTCCTTGGATGAACATCAAAGAGGCGTTTTTTGATCTTGCTGCTCATTTGACCAAGTTGGTAATAACCTGCTGCATTTGAGGGAAAGAGCAAATAGGTGAAGAATTAATTTGTTTCACGTCATGTGATCTGAAGTACAACTCTCAGCTTGTGCTTTACTGATTCTTAATCTCTGGTGCTTTTTTCTCTTTAAAACCCAAAACGTGTAAAGTACCTGCAGCCTTAATTCTTCACTAAGTTGAGGGTTTTTAATAGACTGCAATCTAGCAGCCAGTCCTGGAGTACCCTTGGTATTGTTGACCTGCTTGCAGACAGCATTTGAAGGTTGGTGGTGATAATTACTCAGCATCCAGTCCTTCAAGAAAACTCCTCTGGAACTGGCAAAGGCTTTTGCCTGGCGTTTCTCTAAGGGGTTGACTTCTGCTGCAAACAGAAAGTTATCTGCAGTCCCTTCCCACAGTGGTACCCGCAGTAGGGGCCAGTTCCCAGAGCTGGGTTGCTTTCTGGAAAAAACCTCAACACAACCACGAAACAAAACCAAAACCCCTCTTGCTCCCACGTTGAAGCTATCACAATGAGTGTGTTTAATATTGGGTGGAATGTAGCTTTTTGTGAGCCATTTATGGCGGTTTTGAGGGAACTGTCTCAACAGTTTTGGTTTTCAAGCCCACCTGAATCTGAAGCTCTCAATATCACATCATTGAAGCTTCAAGGAGACTGTGAAGTGTTAATTGTTTTCTTGACTTCTTAAATCTACAAGCTAAACCAGGCAAATTAATTGCTTTAAGAGGAGTCTCTCCCTCCCTCTCTCTCTCTTTCTCTTTCTCTCTCTCTCTCTCTATATATATATATCTATATCTATGTATATCACTGTTTTTATGCCCAACCAATTTTGTTTTGGGAATGTTTGAGATTAAACTCCCAAAATCTTGATCTCAGATTAATATGATAATGAGTTCTGGAAAAGATGCAAGAGAGGATATTTCCCACCCTCCAACATGATTGATTAGTAATAACCAGGATAACTTTGTACTGTACAACTCTTAACACTCTCTGTTCCAGTCATTTTGATTGTATAGATGTGTCCCCCAAGCTAATTAGAAATAAGATAATCTGAATATTCAGGGTTGAGCATCTGGGGCAGGACAGGGTTTGATGCTCTCCTGAGAAGGTGGATAAATACCTCGTATTATCAGTGATTGTATGGTCAGCTGGAATATACAGGCAGATAATATCACATACAGTCTTTTAATTTCCTTAGGTTTTGGAAAATGGAATATGAAAACTGTCAGGGTTTGTTTCCTAAATTACTTCTGAGTTTATCATGAAAGGTGAAGAAAACGAGAAACCTCTTAGTGTCTTAGAGTCATTGTCCTGAGGAAATTTGAACAAGTTTTGAGAGTGCATCAGTCTGAGGTAATTTGTCTATTTTTGTTGTGGTGGTGTTAATTTTAGGATGGCACTGTTGCACTTGATGCCACCTTACACTTACGGGGTTTATTCTGATTTTGTCAGCAGCTCAGTAAAGTCTGAAATAAAACTACTGAATGCAGAGGACCTTGTTTCTGTGTGTGTTTATTACAGTAAAATGGGAAAATTGCAGTTGCTGTAGCACCTCAAGATTTGCTTCAATATTCGATATCCTTCTACCTATTTGAATGTCAGGAGATGGGGAAAAACATTACAGGTCTGTTTGTTCTCCTCCTCCTGTGAGGAGAAATCAACAATCAACATCTTGTAGGTATTTCTGCTTTTTGTTTTCCATGAGCTCGGTCTGCAGGAATGCAGCATCTGCTGCTCTTGCATGGGCAGCACCCTTCCCTCTGCTGGGAATGCTTTTCCTTCCTGGAAAGAAGCTCTGGAAGTATGGCTCTTTATGGCCTCCTCCTAAAAGGAGCACTAAATTTTGTGTTGTTGCAGTTGTAGAAGTACCGAACTACCTTCCCTTGGTTGTAATTTGCATTAAAATAAGTTGTGTCTTTATCCATTCATTCTGTGTGCAGCAGGACAATTTCTGGGGATCTAAATCTGGCTTCCTGTGCACTGCTGTGGGATGAGCATTGCTTTCACTGCTCTGGGAGTCTGTGCAATAAAATAACATTTTAATTAGTGCTTGGAATTTCATGGCAGCCTTGATAAGCATAAGGTTTGATAAGCATATACTGTCTCACAAAACTAATTATCCAATTGGAGCTCCTTTGAGGAGAGAAGCAGTCAGGGTAATACGGATTTTTTTGGCTAAAGGAAGAGGGCTGGACATGAAGGATATCATGAGAGGAAGGATGGACTTCCCTAAGAGCAGTGGCTGCATGAGGGGATTTAAGTTTTGCCTCAGCTCTGCTCTGTGCTCCTTATCTGACTGTGGACTGCAGATTCCTCCCTTCCATTTCAAGCCTCTACAATAAATCTAGCATTTTTCCCATTTTTTTGGTTGATATCTAGTCCAAGAAGCATTTTACTGTGTGGGAGGGTGGCTTTTTATTGTTTGAGTTGGGTAGGTTTTGGTTTGTTCTTCTTGTTATTGTTGTCATCTTGGGGTTTTTTGTGTTTGGGGATTTTTTGGTCTTTTTTTTTTCTTCCCCAGCAAGAAGCTTCCTGTGCTGCTGTATAATTAATTAGGTCACATCACTCAGTGGGGCCAGAACTCTGAGCCCTCATATTGTGGTAGTGACGTAAGGAAACCCTATATCTTAATGTGTATTGTCTGAGCTTCTTAGGCTCGTCCACTTACTTGAATTTTCAGGCTTTTGGAAAGCACAATGCCATTTTCTGCCTTTCTCCTCAGGGTTTGTAGCCTCCTGCCAGCATTTTGTTCTGTCCTTCAGCAGTTGAAGCCTTACTGTGCTGATCAGATAAATGAAATGAAGGAACAGGATATCCACTCAGCTTTATCTGGGTAATCCTGCAGCGACGAGCACTTCCAGCTCTCTGGATTTTTTAAAGCATTACTTGCATACATTTATGATCTGAATTTTACCTGTACTTGGGAGAAAATATAATCACTCTAAAAATATTATCTAATATGAATAACTCTGATCAAAATGTAGCTCTGATCAAACTGCCAGAATGCAGGGTTAGATTGGAAATTGGGAAGAAATTCTTCACTGTGAGAGTGGGGAGGCCGTGGCACAGGGTGCCCAGAGAAGCTGTGGCTGCCCCTGGATTCCTGGAAGTGTCCAAGGCCCGGCTGGACACTGGGGCTTGGAGCACCCTGGGATAGTGGAAGGTGTCCCTGCCCATGGCAGGGGGGGGCACTGGATAATTTTTAAGGTCCCTTCCCACCTTTCTGGAATTCTATGGCAGTGACATTATCCGTTGTTTTATTCTTCTGTCAAACCTTTTCCTGCTTTGAAGGCTCTTCTCCCTGCTCCTCGGAGCTCTTGGAATGGTGTTTGTCATCAGCCAGTTTCTGTGTTGGAATGTATGTGTGTCACAGCCTGTATATTTCTGATTCCTTCCCAAAAATGCACCTAAAGATAATACCTTTGCAGAGTTTGCAGCCATGGCACCATGGAAAGGAAGAATTACAATGTGCTCAGCAGAAACTTGGCAGAGAAGAGAGAAATGGGGACGGTTCTGAGAGGAAGCAATTTTCTGGTTGCTGAAACCACATTTGCAGCAGCTGGGGCTTACAAGCATCTCTACTGCCTACAAGTTTTCTTACTTAAACACCTGCCCTAAGCACAGAGAGGTTGTGAAGCAACTTCATGCTGAAACCTCCTACCCGTGCTCTGCTCCCGCCTGTGCAAATCCTCTCTGCAGAGTTGGCACACGTGGTTTTATCTCTCCCTGTCACCACTGAGGTATCTTCTGTGCTGCTAAGAGTTTAATTGANTAAAGATAATACCTTTGCAGAGTTTGCAGCCATGGCACCATGGAAAGGAAGAATTACAATGTGCTCAGCAGAAACTTCAGAGGTGTGAAGAAAAAAAAAAGGGCAAAAAGACGAAGAAAAACCATACGCAGATTTTTGTGGCAGAGAAGAGAGAAATGGGGACGGTTCTGAGAGGAAGCAATTTTCTGGTTGCTGAAACCACATTTGCAGCAGCTGGGGCTTACATGCATCTCTACTGCCTACAAGTTTTCTTACTTAAACACCTGCCCTAAGCACAGAGAGGTTGTGAAGCAACTTCATGCTGAAACCTCCTACCCGTGCTCTGCTCCCGCCTGTGCAAATCCTCTCTGCAGAGTTGGCACACGTGGTTTTATCTCTCCCTGTCACCACTGAGGTATCTTCTGTGCTGCTAAGAGTTTAATTGAATTGCAGGAGGAGCACTGACAAGTCTTTCACGGTGCTCCCAGTGCAGGAATTACGTGGGATTAGTAGAACCATGGCAGGTTCACACAGCACAGAAGGGTGAGTGGTACAGAGTCAGCTCAATTCTGTGTGCTAAGGAATTACTGCAGCATGTGGACATAGGGCTGGAATTGGGCATAGTCCTCCATGACCTGATTTCTGGTGATAACGAAGAATCTCGTGGTTAAATGGTGAGGTGTTTTACTTGTGAAGATGAAACACAAGATGAAACTGGTAGAGCTCTCTGAGAATGTGTGATGCATATCCTGGTATATCTTGTATATCCTGGTACAGCTTCGTGTGAAATGATGTCAGTCTTTGGAACCACAGAATGATTTGAGCTGGAAGGGATCTTAAAGACCATCTCATTCCTACCCCTGCCATGGGCAGGGACACCTTCCTCTATCCCAGGCTGCTCCAAGCCCCGTCCAACCTGGCCTTGGACACTGCCAGGGATCCAGGGGCAGCCACAGCTTCTCTGGGCAACCTGTGCCAGGGCCTCCCCACCCTCACAGGGAGGAATTCCTTCCCAATATCCCACTCAAATCTCCCCTTTTCCAGTTTGAAGCCATTCCCCCTTGTCCTGTCCCTCCATCCTTTGTCCCAAGTCCCTCTCCAGCTCTCCTGGAGCCCCTTTAGGCCCTGGAAGGGGCTCTGAGGTCTCCCTGGATCCTTCTCTTCTCCAGGGGAGCATTCCCAGCTCTCCCAGCCTGGCTCCAGAGCAGAGGGGCTCCAGCCCTTGGAGCATCTCCTGGGCCTCCTCTGGTTTCACTCCAACAGCTCCATGTCTTTCCTGTGCTGGGTTCCCAGAGCTGGATGCAGTGTCCCAGGTGGGGTTTCACCTGAACAGGGCAGAGGGAGAATCCCCCCACCCTCCCCTGCTGCCCACACTGTGGGATGAGCCCAGGGCAGTGTTGGCTTTCTGGGCTGAGATTGTTGAGCACTCTGTAATCAAACATTTCCTCATACCTTTGTTTTCCTTATCCTCTAGTCCCTGTTCAGGTTTCTCAGGTGACATTTTCCCAGGTCAGGTCATGCCAACAACCCCTTTCCAGAGGCCGTGGCTGAGGTTCCCTGTACTCTGTGACAGCTCTTTTGCTGAGCAAGGAGATCACCTGGCTGCCTCCAGGTGATCCTTGGAGATCTGAGAAGCAGAGGAGTCCTGGAATAATTTGGAATTGCTGTTGGAGTGATGGCAGGCTTACTCATGGCAGTCTGAAACACAGGGCTGTGCCTGTGGAGTCACAGGCTGGAAGGGGCCTCTGGAGGTATCTGTTCCAAGCCTCCCTCCTCAGGCAGGGTCTCCTGGAGCTGTCTACCCAGGATTATGCCCAGATGTTTTTGAAATATCTGCAGAGGTAATTTCTGTAGCTCTCTGTGCATTAATAAAACCATAAGTTGCTTGTATGCTGCTGAAGAGTGACCTGATTCCGAGTGGAATTTGGATTGCACCTGTCTTGCTGAGATGTGGGAACTAAGCTGACAGAACTCAGTATAAATACCAGCTGTCACTGGATAATTGTGTCCATAATTAATATGTTTAAAAGTGAGAGACAAGTTCGTTTTCAAGGCAATAGTGATGTCAGCAGTTAATTGTAGCTTCATTTGTGAGGGGTTGTTGGCAAGGCACAAGTCTGTACCTTTTGGTAAATTATATTTAGCAGAACATCCATCCAGAAACTACAAAAATTAATCACAATTATTTAATGTTCGTCTTGAATAATTATCTTCTAAATGAAAACTTAGTTTATACCTCACGTTGAAGTGGTACCCAAAGAAATTCCAGTTCAAGCAGCGCTGAGTGTTTCTTGTGTTTTAGCTGCTGACTGCTTTGGCTGGTGTGGACACAACCTCTGCAGAATGTCCTTTGTCCTAAAAATTCAAGGATTTAAAAATTATTTTGTCTCTCCTTCAGTCATGTGTCATTTGGGGAGGATCTTGTCTGAGTTTTTGGATTAATTCTGGGAGGTTCTTCAGCACTTCAGTGATTATAACCTTTAGCAAAATTTGCCACACACACTCCAGGTTACCATGACTTTTGAAACAGCTTTTCTTCCTTATATTTTGAACATTAACTACTTGGATCCTTGAACCTTGACAATGGCAGATGTTGGTAAAGTGTTTTTTAAGTTTTCTAGAAGGAAAAATGTTGCATAGGGGAAGGTATAATTTGAACAGATTCATTCAGACAGCACAGGTGAGGTAGAAGGATGAGCGTTTAGGAGTTCATGAGTTCTGGTCATGCCTGTGCCTTAGATTTGCTGCAGATTTTGGCAGATCTAATTCCAAAGACTTCAGTGGCACTAACAAGTTCTAAAACTGTTGCCAAGTTGCATAGAAGTCATTAAGCCTTGTTTATTGTCAGGATTAATGCTTAGAAAGAGCTTGATTCCTTCAGGAAAACTCTTGAAATCCATCCTTGCAGAAAAGTGGAGTTAATTTTTATCACAAAAGAAAGTAACTTGACAACTTAGTCTCTCCTGGCATCTTTAGGCCAACAAGAAACTAATTAGAGCATAATTGTGGTTTCTCCTGCTGTTGTCCCATCTGTGTACAGTGGTTTATAAGATATTATAAACATGGATGAAATGGCCACAAGTTAAAAATCTTTGCTGTTTTGCAAATGATTGTGCTTGGAATTACGACTGGAGTTTTGGAGCAAGTTTTTAATCTGCATTTGCAGGGGAACATAATGAAAAATAATGAGTTTATAGTCAGACTTGAAAATCTATTTATGGGAACTCAAAAAGGAGGAAAAATCTTATGCTGAAATGGTTACTAAATTTTTAATTGTGATTTGAAGGATGTCATTTGAAGACCTTTTAAAACCTATTTATAAATCAGATTCTTTTAGAATACAGTACCAAAGGCAGTATGGAAAATGAGTAATAATGGCAGGAGTACAGTCTAAGATTTTTGTTCTCCCTTAAAAGGAGATATTCAGTTTATTATTTGAATTCCAAGTCACTGGAGCCTGTTCTTATGTGAGTGTCTTGCCACTGATGCTTTATAGGGAATCTTTTTTGTTGCTGAACCAACTGAATGTACTCAAATTATGGCTTCTCCTACAAGGCTCACTTGTAACCTTTTTCTATTACTTAATGCTAAAAAACAAAAAAAAGAAAATTTTAAAAATCATACCAGTGGTGCATCTGAATTTGGGGGAGAGTTTCCTCTGTGTCTCAAACCTTGTTTGAGGTTTTTGAATGGCAGATGGGAAGGGACCCCCAAATGGCCTTGGAAACTCCCTGCAGAGTGACCTCACCCTGTTGCCGTGGTGGTGTCTCCTCCCAGGCAGGGCACAATGCCTGAGGCAAAGCAAACTTGTCCAAAGAGAGAATTATCTGTTGCTGCAGGATTTGTGCAGAAGACCTGGAGTGGTCACAAAGGATAAAGAACAACGTGTTGGAAGTGATTTCTGTGCTTTCGAGCTGATGCTTGTTCAGGAGGTGCCTCTTTTTTCCCTTTCCTGTCGTCTCTCTTCCCTTTCATCCATCATGTTTGTGATGTACTAACATGGATAAGCAAACTGTTTGCTTGATCTGAGTGGAATATCTTGAATTATAGAACGGTTTGGGTGGGAAGGGACCTTAAAACTCATCCCATGCCAACCCTGACACCTTCCACTGTCCCAGGTTGCTCCAAGCCCCGTCCAGCCTGGCCTTGGACACTTCCAGGGATCCAGGGGCAGCCAGTTTTGAAGTATTTTGGGGAGCACAGTTCTCATTCCTGTCTGGTGGATCAGTTTGCTGCCCAGGAAGCAGAGTTAGATGGATTGCTGAGTTTTGGGGTTACAGTCAGGTGTTAAATGCTGCAGAGTAGCTGTAACATCAAACTGGGGTGGTTTTGTCCTGTGCTGGCTCTGAGTAGTGCTTTTCCACCCTTGAGCTGCTAATGCAGGGGATTTAACTTCAAGAAGGCCAACCCCAAACCTGAGCAATTCTGAGGAGGCATCAAAATCCAGCATTTTCTGCCCTCTTGGGTGAATCTGCCTTTTTGGAGGGCGTGCTTTTCCTGGCCTGGTGTTCTTGCCTAGGTGACCACAGCTGCTCGAAATGCTTTATTAATTTAACACACAGCTATGAGTTACTTCACCATAAACATGGAGTATTTGATGGAATCAGTGAAGTGAGGACATGGCAGCTTTGTCTGCTGGCTCACAATTCCCCCTGCAGCCACAAAATAGCTGCAAGTGCTGGAGTTTTGTTTTAACCCCCCTGCAAGGTTTACCTTGCCATTTATCAATTGAAACAATGCAGCCACAGAGAACTTCAAAGTCCCTTTGCTTCACAGCAGTGATCCAGGCAGAGCAGGTTCCTTCCTGTAAACACTCACTTTCCAGGGCTCAAAGTCTTTATTTTTAAAAGCATCTTTATTAGGAATCACCTATTAATGCCGTGTCCAGGAGTTTTTCAGTGTGCATGATCCTCCTGTGCTGTGGGAAACCAAACTAATCTTTCCATATTCTTAGGAAGCTGGACAGGGTGGATTGAATTGAGGTGTTTTGTTGATTTTTTTAATGTGTCTACATGCTGTAACATTTTATTCCTGGTAGTTAAAGGTGGACCATGCACACAGAACCACCAATGCATATCATGTTTATCTGATTAATCACTGCTTCAAAATAGCTTATTCCCTTTCATCAGGTTTTTAATTAGCAGTGGTTGAGGATCTGATGCAGATGGAAATGCTGTTGATCATCTGAGGCTGCTTATTGCAGCGAAAGATGTACTGCTGATAACTCTTGTGGTGTCAGCAACAAAAGTGATGCTGGTTAAACACTGCTCACTTCAACTCCGAATCCTGCAAGGTAAAGAAGGGCCAATTGAGTTGTTTGAAATGACAGAAATACTTGCTAATAGTCTGAGTGATTAATTATTTCCTTTTCTACCTTCTGTCCCACTTGTTTACTGTTACTGTCTGCTCATCTGCTGGCACTCGAGACTTTTGGTACCATGGAGATTCTGGCTGAGGATCTGTGCTGCTTTCATGTGGGGATCCCTCTTTAAGTGGAGTGTTAGTGGAGTTTCCTTGACAGAAACGTGAAGGGCATGTTGATAGACTTATGCTTTCTATTTAGCTAAAGCCAAAAAATAGAAAGAATTTTGATTTCTGTCCTTTGGTACTTGAAAATTGGGTGCTGTATAATTTTTTTGCAGTAGTAATTGTGTGAAAACAAGACCGTTCTTGTTTGCTCTTTGCCGTGGCATTTTTCATTCTGGGATTTTATTGGAATAATTCAGTAAAATATCCATTCCCATTATATAAGCCAGGTAGTCTTTAAGGTGGGAGTATGGAATGGCTTTAGCTGCTTATCCTTTGTTTCTTAATTCTTGATAAGGAGAGCGCATGGAAAGGTTTGGAAGACACCTTAGGATAGGACTGAGGATAAAATGTGACATTTTGTGTGTCAGATAAGTGCTGTTAACATGTATTTGTCACATTACTACAATTACTTCGTTTTGCTGAAATGCACCTTCACACCACAGGTTTTAGAGGCTGAGGGATCATAAATAGTGAAGTATTTCATGTGCTGGAGTTACCAGAAGATTTCAGAGTTTGATACAAAGTGCTGTCATCGCCTTGGAAACCTGCATTGTGACAAGGGCGAGGTGGCATGAAGACCAAGTGTATGAACACCTAGAACTAGAAAAATACAAATTGGGAATTTGTCTGTGCCGCTCGTAAGGGCAAAGGTTCTGAACTGTTGGAACTGGCTGTGACAGGTAACAGTGAGTTCTTGTTTGCAGGAATGAGGATATGTTTCAAAAGGAGCAGTGATGGCCAAATATCGTAATGGTGTAGCTGGTGTTTGCAAGGTCAGGTTGGCTGTGCAACACTTCCTTCCAGCTTTAATATCTCTGAATATTGGGAGGGTGTGATGGCCAGACTTAGAGTGGTGCGTGGTTGTGGTTTGGAACGGACCTTAAATCTCATCCAGTGCCAGCCCTGCCATGATCAAGGACGCCTTCCACTATCCCAGGTTGCTCCAAGCCTCATCCAGCCTGGCCTTGGACACTGCCAGGGATCCAGGGGCAGCCACAGCTTCTCTGGGCACCCTGTGCCAGGGCCTCCCCACCCTCACAGCCAGGAATTCCTTCCCAATATCCCATCCATCCCTGCCCTCTGGCAGTGGGAAGCCATTCCCTGTGTCCTGTCCCTCCATCCCTTGGCCCAAGTCGCTCTCCAGCTCTCCTGGAGCCCCTTTAGGCTCTGGAAGGTTCTGGTTGCCTTGGCAGGAGCAGCTCCATGAACAAACCTCAGTTAATGTGGCAGAAGGGAGGTGTCATCTGGGAAAAGGCAGGGCAATACTTTGCTTTTGGGCCTTAGGAAATACCATCTCCTTCCTCTTCCCTTCTTTCTGAAGGCCTTAAATGCTGGACAAAATGACTTGGGCTGTGAAGTTCTCTGCCTTAGGTTGGCATGACTGGCAATAAAACATGGAGCAGGGAGGGGGATGAGGGAACACTGAGCTCAGGCTCTGCTGCCAGCACACAGCGCCTTGGTTGGATAAGTTACTGTTCCCCTTTGTCATATCCATGCAGTGGGAACAATGCAAGAGGCATCAGCAGACTTGTGATTCTTTTATTTTGTTCAGAAAATTAAAAAAAAAAAATTATTCCATCCATTTCTGAATCATCTTGTGTGTGTCGATAGCACAGGTAGCTGAGTTAATGCCAGTGAACTCATGGGCAAATGCATTCAAGAACCCAAACGCAGCCTGATCCAAGGATTAGAACGTTTAAATGTAGATATTTTTGAAATATCATGCTGTGGTAGTTTGATAGGACATGTTTAAGAACAGAAAGCAAATGAACTCACTGGGCTTGAAATGCTGCCTGCTTCGTTGTGTACTAGTAATTGATAGATCTCTGGGCTCATTAGTTAAACTAAGCAGCATTATTTTTATTTTATCTTATTTGCATCAAGTACAGGGATGTTTGTGTGTGTGCTTGTCCATGGTTTTCTTTCTAATGAAGGGTTGTTTCCTATGCAGGGTTGTGTCATTTGAGAGGTTTTCGTATTGAATTTTTCTTTTAAGCACTCGTAAGTCATTGGAAAAAATTACATTTAGCAGTTGAACTTAAAAAAGCAGTTGCATTGGAGAAGAATAAATAGGGGAGGATACTGAGAGATCAGAATCTGATTTTGTTTTTCCTGCTCATTTCTATTGGGTTTGCTCAGTGATTTTTAGGCAGGCCAAGTCCTCTGCCTGATTTCTTAAAGGAGCCTTGCACTTGACACAAGTCAGGACCCTTTGAAAGTCTCACAAAAGAGCTTGAGAGTTTAAAAATCACTCTTTTGGTATCTGAACCCACTTCATCTTAAAAATAAAAATGATGCTAGGTATTCCTGATGTTTGTAATGTGTGTGGATTACAAAGGAGCTGTGGGGAATTGCAGCACTGGCAGCCTTTCAAGCAGCCTCTCACAATACAGCTTTATGCCTGTAACATACTTTCTCTTCCTTTCTTTTTGCAAGTCATGTTTTAAGCACATTTCTTTCCCTTTCAACTCTGGAAGGCAAATGTAATGTTTGAAATGCTGTGTTGTGCTTGGAGGGGCTGGATTTTCCTCTTATTCTGTGAAACAATAAATGGAAACTTGCATGTTTGGAAGTGCACAACCCGGCTCTTCCCCCTGGGAGCATTCGGTCATTAAATTCCTGATGGGAAAATGGAAGTTCCAGGGTAAAAACAGAGTGAGGAGAGAGATGTGTGCAAGGAAGGGTTTTGTCAGGTATTGGCTTTTAACACAAAAATGTTTTGAAGCTCTTCTCTGTGGGCCAAGTGTTGTAACTCATTCCAACTCTGATTCTTGGGAGTTTCAGAGCCCTGTGTCCTTTTTGCTATCAGTTCTACCCAAAACCAGGTGGCCCTGGGCGCTTGTGCAGTCAGGTGAGGCTGCATCCCTGTGCAGCTCCAGCCTTGCATAAATGCTAATTCATGGATTGTATTGGGGGAGGAGAGAGAAAACTGCCCAGAAGCTGCCCCTCTACCGCTTTGATTTATAATTGTGCTGCTTGTGCAAAGTGGAGATTGATTTCCTGGACACTGTGCCCTGCACAACGGCAGCGCTTTGCTGTCACCCCTCAGCCCAGCCCTCAACCAGGGCCAGGGCAGATTGTCCCCAAGGATAAACCCCCTCTGCTCATCCTAAACATGCTGGAGTAGTGATAACTCACAAGAGAAGCCCCCCTTTGTGCTGCTGTTCAGCAAAGCTTGGTAAGAAGCTGCTACTGATTAATTAAGCAAAGAAATTGGGTGTGATGACTCCACAGTGACAGTCCGTCGTTCAACATCCTGTCTTCACCCCGTGCTTAAAACAGCACCTGAAATTTCTGTATGGCTTTATTTTTATGGCAGCTGGTTAGGAAATCCTGGAATACATATCCCAAGAGCGTGGGCACTTCTAACAAGGGCAGTACCTGTTGCTGCAGTACCTGTAGAGAGGGATTTTCTCTCTGTGTCCTGTTTTCCTGTGGCATCAAATGACCAAATTGAATATCCAGGCTCTTTTCTGTGTTTGTTGTTATGCTTGGACAGACTCATTCAATCAGCTGCATGAATGAGCATTTAAGGGTTTTATAAGCCAGAATGGACAAATTATGGTAATTAGACATCTTGTCTATGTTGTTATCCTGGCTGCGGAACAATAGTGAGGTTAAAGGAATACTGTCAAGGTAACAAAGGTGCCAGACTGTCTTACCTAAAACCTGTAATTTTTTGCTGTATATATCTGAATACTTTGATTTTAGGATGTTCTTTCTGCCTGTGTTTAATTTCATGACATTTAGAGGCAGAAAGAAGGGGCAGAACGGTGCAAATGTGTGGTGTGAACTCCGTATTGGCTTCTTGAGTTTGTCTCTTAAATGCTGTCAGGTAACTTGATAATCTCTGAAGTTAATTTTATACAATGAGAACCTCTAATGGTTGTAGAAATTCATAGCTCACTACTGAATATGGCAAACACGTATTTAATATTATAGAAAACTGAATGAAGTAGAGAAATGGGTAATTCTTCAGGGTATTTCTGCTTAGGAATGCCAGTGTCTTTTATATGGGTTTTGCTAAATAATTGTGTTTACACGGCTGAGAATTTGATGCTCATAATCAGAGGTGATTAAACAAACAAAAAAATATGCAACCAGCTAAAACCTAACCGGTTTAGTAACATCAAAAGTGGATAAATTAGCTGATCTCATGTGTTAAAATCAAGCCTGTGTTCAGAAAGAACTGATAGCAGTAGCCAAGGACAGCAAGGCTGGTCCTGAAGGCCGATTTTTGAGGAATTCACTCAGCTGGAAGATGTGCACTGATCTTCACATCAATATCCCTTTGCTTTTCCCCCCTCTCCTCTACTGTGTCAGCTCTTGTATTTAGTTCTTAGGGTGTCACAGGTTTGTATCTGAGAGTCTGATACTCATTTCACATGTGTTAAGTATTTTTTTTTTGTCAAAGTCCTTTTCCCTTTGCAGAAAAAATGCTGAAGGAAAGGGACTTCTTTTACCCACCACTGTCGGGGCTGTGTTTTGGGGAAAACAACTGGTAACAAACTGTGTTTTTTGCAACACGGGCATCATCCTAGAGCAGCTGACCTTGGATAGTTTCCCAACCTGCCTGCAAAATAAGGACTTTTTCGTTCTTGTTTCATGTTGGCGGCAGCAGCAGCAGCAGCAGGAGGAGGAGGGATAGCCTGGTCTATCCACAGGAGTGGGTTCCAACCTGTGTTTTTCAGCCTGGCTGTGGGAGGGGGGCATGGACGTCCTGCACTGTCACTACAGGCTCTGCAGAGGAAAGTCTGCTCTCTGTAAATGCAGGTTTGTTCATTTTGGCCTCACAGGCCCTTTAGAAAATTGTGATGGTTTTAGTAAGTGGGAGGAAAAAAGCTGAAAAACATTTGTAGATGGTGTAACAGCTAAAAAATTCTGTCTCACCGTGGCTCCAGCCATGGGCTCTGTGAGACAACTGCCAGCAAGAGCAGGGAATGTGGGAAAGGAAAGTGTGTGTGGGGCTGCTCAGAGTGATTTTACCCCGGTGTCTGCTCATCTCCCTGATCTCAGCGCTGTGATCCAGATGAACAGATCAGACTGGGGACTCTCAGAGATAATTTTGGCTGTTGACTTTCCCCCCTGTCCCTGTTCAGAGAGGAAATACCGGCTACATGTCTGTGTTTTCCCTGGTGCAGCATATTTGCAGTTTGTAAATCTTTGGTAGCTGCAGGTGTACAGCAAACTTCTTCATGAAGTTACCAGTTTGGGGATTATTGTTTTTCCCTTCAGTCACTGCTTTTATGACTAAATGATGGTTTATAGTGGTGGGCAAAGTGTGAGCTCTGTGGAGCATCTAATCCACAAATATTCTGTAGTTTATTTTAATGAGACTTCTGGTCAACTTTATTGCAGTAACTTTTCTTCCCCTGTGACAGAGAGTCCTCCTTCCCCTTCCCACCCCTACCCCCACCAAAACAGAGGTTGGCCATTAAAGATAATGTTTTCTTTAGCAACTTGGACGCGTGGGTGGTTTTTGTTTTGTAAGGAAGCAACTGAGTGGATACATCCCCACAGTTTGGGGGAGTTACAGCCAGGAAAACGTCCCCATGGAAATGAAGGTGGTTGAGTTTATTTGATGTAAGTGGGCAAGGAATTGTTGTAACAAGGAACTGTTGTTACAAAACATTTTTTATGGTAATGATAGAAACGGGAAGGAGAAGAGCTGGCCTTCAAATTCCATGTTATGTTCCAAGTGGGATTGTTGGGTTTTTGCAGTGACTGTGAAGCTGCTTTGTGCCTCTGAGCGATGCAGGGGACCCAGCAGGGCAGTTTTAGGGGAATAATTTGATTAATGATTCTTGTTTTGTCATTCCATGTGAAGAGTTGTGTGTTGAGCATTAGATGTATGATCTTTAATGGACAATTTCCAGCTTCTCAAAATGCTCTGATGTCTTTTGGATTTAGAAGAATAAAATATGGGTGATAATAAGAGCAGTTGCTTCAGACTGAGAGTAAGCCAGTCCTGCTCGTCTGATAAAACTCCAATATCTGCCTGTTCATCAACATGGATATTCATAGCTGCTTTTTGTAATTCAGGATGAGCAGAAGGTATTGTTGGGCACAGTTCTAATCTCCAAATTTCATTTAGCATTAGCAAAAAGAATGCTTTTTTTGGTGATGTGTGTGTTTAAAAATATTTAAAATAATTAAAATAATTAAAAGAGCTTCTCAGGATGCAAGTAGACACATCTGCTTTTATTCTTGTTTTCAGGCACTGCTGTGCTCAGTGCTAAATCCTGATAGTGTCACATAAAGTGCTTTTGCATGTGCTGTCCCACATGAAGCACAGCCAAGCAGGCAACAAGTTGCATCTAAAAGCAAGAAAGTTTTCAGCCAGAAGAGACGAGCAGCAGGCAGCCTGGGAGTTCAAAGTTAGAATTCAGCAGGAACCATCCTTTGGCTCTGTGCAGTGCACATGAAAGCCTCACATCCCATCCCTGTTTATGAATACCAGCAACTTGCTGTGTAGCCCACACTTGCAGGCTAAAAATAACTTCTTTGCAATGCAAACTTGGCATCAGGAGCCGACAGGTTTATTTGGTATCACCTTTAGGTGTTTGGGGTTTTTTTTCAGGGAAATTAATGGCTCCTTTACTTTGTATGTGAACTATCACACTATTTAATCACTGAGACCACAAAATACTAAACTCTTTTCCACGTGGCACGTAGGAGAATTTGTCTCCCAAATAGATTATTGGAGAAGGAAAAGAGAAGCTTTAAGTAAAACCAGCTGCCAGCAAGTGTCTGGTGCTGGTGGCTGCTGTGAAACAAAAGAACAACATGAGGAGGTAAACACTAGTTCAAATTTTGGGTTGGAGTTGGTTTTTTAAATGTTGTTTCAGGTTTTTACACTTCTAGAATTTCAACTTTGTGCAGAGAGTGTTGTGCCCAAAATGAGCAGAACTCACATGGAACACAGGCTGTATTTCCCTCATAAAGAAATGATACAAAATTTGCTGTAATTGTGGTTTTTTTAGTGAGGGTAGATTATTTTTAAAGGCTGCAAAAGTTGCACAACTCCTTTACAGAAGGGTGAGGTGGGAGTCCATCTCTCCTTCCAGGTAATGAGTGACAGGATGAGAGGAAATGACCTCAGGTTGTGCTGGGGAGGTTTAGATTAGACATTAGGAAAAATTTCTTCGTGGAAAGGGTTGTCAAGCACTGGAACAGGCTGCCCAGGGTCATGGTGAAATCACCATCCCTGGGAGTGTTAAAAGAAGTGTGGATGTGGCACTTGGGGACATGGTTTAGTGGTGACCGTGGTGGTACTGCTGGTTGACAGTTGGATTTGATGCTCTTAGAGATCGTTTGTAACCCTTAGGATTCCACAGTTCCATGTTCAGGTGAAGAATTTAGAAGTACGAGCAAGAAATTCCCTCAGATTCCAGCAAGGAAATGTGATTGCTTTTCTGGGCTATCATGGGTTTTTCTCTCTTTAATTACATTGCTTTGTGGCAGAATTGACTGGTGACAGTATTTTTGCAGGGCTATAGCACATAGTCAGTGATGAGAATGGAGGTATTTCTACATTTTCCTCAATGCCCAAGCATCCCTTTTGTATTAATCATTCCTGGCAGTGGGAACCAGCACACAGGTCCCAGTTTCTGAGTGATGGATTGCTCTGTTCACTAGGACTTCCTATAAAACCAGTTTATTATGGTGATGTTCACAGAAAAGTCAAACAGCTGTGGTCCTCATCCAGGATGGACACTGTAGATGCTTCAGTCCAGAAAAAGCTTTGGAGCATTGAATTCACAGCCTTAGATCTGTCCTGTAGTTGGAGAAGGGTCATTTTAGCTTAGATCTAAGAGGGTTTTTAGAAAGAGGTCCTGGCACAGGTTGCCCAGAGGAGCTGTGGCTGCCCCTGGACCCCTGGAATTGTCCGAGGCCAGGCTGCATGGGGCTTGGAGCAACCTGGGCTAGTGGAAGGTGTCCCTGCAGGGTTGGATCAGATGACTTTTAAAAGGTCCCTTCCAAACCATCCTAAAATTCTGCTCACAGTGGCTATGTTCACACACAGCCCTGGGGCATCATTTCTTGTTTTCCAGCCCTGTGATTCCCTGTTCTGTCTGCTGTTTTCCCTATTTTCAGCCCCTTTATATTCTCTAAGTGAGGGGAAGGTACTAAATAGCCACAGAGCTGCATTTGTGCAGCACAGAACACTTGACCATACAATGAACTTTTAATTGGCCTGAACTGAATGTAACCCAGCACATGTGTAATGTCCCGAAAAGGACTTTGTTTTTTAATATCTACAGCCATAAACAGCTTTTGATCCAGAAACAGCGTTATGGAAGAGTTTAAGTCTCCTTTTGGGGTGTTATTTTTGTTTGAGGGAGAGGTGTTGAAAGGGATTTCAAAAGAGAAGGCGTGCTGGGGAGATAAACAGCTCTGGGAATAAGAGCAGCACAGGAAGTGAATCCATGGTGTTGCTTGTGAGAAGCTCTTAGAAGTAATTAGTGATAAGAGTGAGGCAGGAGGAAATCTGGTTGGCAGCTGCGGCACTTTCAGCAGCAGCTCTGACCTTGGCTTGTAGGTGCTTTGAGGAGATTTGCTGCCAGAGCTCCCGGGTTTTACGTGAATTCCCTTGGAAAATCTGCAGGCAACCTGCAGGGTGTAACTTCTCATCCCGTGGCTAAAGGCCCTGCCTCCCTCCTTCAGGCGCCACAAAAATATGGGATAAAAGTTGGTGATAGAGCAGAGGACTCGTGTTTGCACTTTTTAGAAGCCTAATCTAATCCTGGAGCACCAGGAGCAGTCTCCCAGCGGTCTGCCCAAGGGTGGGAATTGCATCCTCCTCGCAAACACTTCTCTGCCCTGCCCTGGGACAACGTGAGGGTTGGCAAGAGCCAGCGAGTCTCTCGCCAGAATCCAGGGCCAGGAGATTGGCTGGCAGGAAGGTACATGGTGGGATTTAGTCTGACACAATTTACTTGGCTGAAAGGGATAAGTGATGGTGCACGGTGCATGTTCCACCTTGCTAAATATCTGCGTTCTGCTGCCAGAGCATGAAATGATAACTTAATCCCTGATTGCTCCTTACAGCCCTGCAGGCCATGGTTTCTGGAAGAATGTTTGTCAGCCAAAAATGATGTGTGGCTTCACCAAGCCCAGTTTCAGTGCCTCTTCGTGCTAATTCACTTCTGAATTAATTTGGGGCCAGATGGTTTTGCACTCTCAACTTTGTAGCTGCTGCACTTGGTCCCACCAGCCACACTCCTCTGTTAATCCTGTTCCTGATTCCTGTTTTCTTCCCCAGCATGAATAAATCAGCAGCAGTCATGAACAAACCCTTCAGCAACTGCCACGTGTGTTTTTGGGGTGAGGGGTGTTGGTACAAGTGTTTAATGGAAGAATTTTTTGTACACAAGAATAGCTGTCACTGGAACAAGAAGTTAAGGAATAAATGCGAATTCAAAATTATCTTCCTCATTGAATTCTTCATGATTATCTGATTGCCCAAATGAGAGCTTTCAGTTGGAACACAGTGGGCATGAAAGAACTGCAGTGCTCTGAAATAGTTCTGTGGTGTGTTGACTCAAGAATGGGTCACAAAATATTTCCTGCACTTAAAAATGACCACGGCCATTTGCTGAGGTGGGAGGGAGAACAGACAAAGCCGATGGGTAGGTTCGTCATGTGGCCAGAAAATGAATTTGGGAAATTTAGGGCACAGAGAAATGCTACAGCCAGTCAACAGCACCTATTTGGGACTAAATAACTGGGCTTTTTTCACCAAATAATGAAGAAATCTGTATTTCTTCAGTATTTTTTCAGAGCCTGATGTCTCTCTTTGCTTCTCACTCCAAAGATGTTATTTTTTGTCTTCAGAACAAGTTCTCGATGCAGATCTGTTCACTTTAATGCAATTCTAGGTTTAAGCAAATATTTAATTCTGCCTAGAGCACTCCAACATTTTTTTCAGCAGTCTGGAGCCATTAGCAGGGCAGATACAGGACATGGGAGCCGAGCTGTCATGGTGAGGGCTTGCCTGTAATTTTCATAATATGCTGTATTTTCCCTTTGCTTTGCAGCAAACAGGTCAATTATAGCTTATTTCTCATCCTCATGCTGGGAAGGAAGAACAGCTGATTGGAGTGGTACACTGAGGATAAGGATTGCTTTTCTAGGTCAGGCAGAAGAGAGCTTGGTGCAAAAATGTTACCCTGGAAAGCAATTCTTTCTTGGTTTCTTTGGGACAAAGTTTGTGTTTATTGCCTCATGCCAGGTACTCCTGTGGGGAGAGTTCTGGAGGGTAGGGTTAGATGGGATATTGAGAAGAAATTGGAACAGCAGAGTTGTAGAATTGTTTAGGTTGGAAAAGACATTTAAAATCATTGAGCCCAACCATTAGCCCAGCACTGCCAAGCCCACGATTAAGACAAGTCCCTAAGCACCACATCTCTACGTGTTTTAAATCTCTCCAGGGGTGGTGATAAGGATATTGATTGCTGCCTGCTTCCTTATCTCCACACTATCGGTCAGGTTGTCTTAAATGGGTTGGAGGAATATGGGCAGCATTGAAAGAGTTGATCAGGGAGGATACAGAGTCTGTGCTCTTGGGAAGAGCAAAAGACAGCGTGACATTCTTTTTTAAGAGATACAAACACTAATTTTACTCAAGCTGCATGTTTGAGGCTTCTAATACACGTCAGGATTTTGTTGAAGTGCTCTTTTTGAGATGCCAGTGCCTTGACAAGCTGCTGTTCCCGTTTGCAGCGTGGTTCAGATGAGTTTTGCTGTTCTTTCACCTCCCAGGCTCCTTGGATGCTGATGGAAGGTTTGGGTTGAGATTACACAGGTCTTGTGCAACAGCTTCTGCGTTATCACTCTGATCATGGAATGTGGATGTGCTGAAGTGAGGAAATTCACTTCATGAGGTGGTTACTGAACTGTGGAGCCAAGACAAATCACTTTTTTATGCTAATGACCAACCCTTCTCGCCTACAGCTCTTGTCTTCTCCCTCCTCCCCATCCACCATTAGACCAACATCATTTGTGGTTTCCAGTGTGTTTGTATTTTAAATACTGCTTGAATCCTTCATTTGGAGTTGGAGCCAAAACAGCCCATGAATAGATTTTACCACATGAAAATAACACTGTGCTTAGCAGGCATCTGGTTCTGGAGGCACTAAAAATGACTCTGAGGTATAAATTTTGTCACTGTGCATGTACCCTCTTCGTCAGCTGGAGATCCAGTAGTGCTGAAATTGCACCAAGATTCAGAAAGTGACAGGCTACTGTACCCAGTGAAATCCCCAATCTTGTGAATGCCCTGTGCATACACAAACTGCACTATTAAGATTGATTTCTTTACGAAATATGGCCACAACAATGTTCCCTTTGGAGCTGCTGCCACTTCAGACATTTCCTACTTGCTTAATGCCTGGTGGATATGCTGAAGAAGCTGGAGAACCAAGTCCAAAGAGAGGAAGGTGGTACTATCCACTGTAGGGCAAGGCAGACCTGTGGAACAAAAAAAGAAAGTGAAGGAAGCAATTGGACTTCTTATTTAGGCCTCAAGGCTGGAAGGTGACTCCCAAGTTGCATCTGTGCTTATCTAACACAAATCGCCTGGACACTTGAGAGATAAATGACTGAAAGTTCTTTGGGGAGTCAGAAAATGTCGAGTATGAGGTGTTGAGAGTACAGAGCTGCCTCATGGTGTTGGTAATTCAGTAGGAGAGTAGATGGGGAATTAGCGAGTACTCAGAGACACGTCTTCTACACATTTGTGCTTGGAGGGGGTTACTGCCAATTTAAAAGAAACAGAAAACATTACCAACATTTTCTGAATGCTCTTGGTGAGGCATTTGTTTCCCTGAGTTGAAGAGTCCTTAATTTCCTTAGCGTGCAATGATTAAATAATGTGAGGGTGAAGAGCTTGTGGGCTGCTCTGCAGCCTCCATGGCTGTGGATCCCTTTGTACTCCTGCAGACAGCTCTCTTTTTCCCTTTTTCTCTTCCTTGTTTGAAGCAGAAAGGGGCTGAAGGAGATTTTATTGAAAAATTCTTCCCTGTGAAGGTGGTGAGGCCCTGGCACAGGTTGCCCAGAGAAGCTGTTACTGCCCCTGGATCCCTGGAAGTGTCCAAGGCCAGGCTGGATGGGGCTTGGAGCAACCTGGGATAGTGGAAGGTGCCCCTGCCCATGGCAGGGGGTGGGATTGGATGAGATTCAAGGTCCCATCCAACCCAAATTGTTCAGGGATTTTTCTTTCTTCAAAGGATGTTGGGTGCACACATTTGTATTTAGGTGCTTGTGTAAATATCACAGAGTCCATGTGAAGATCAGCTCTTTTCCAAAGTGATTCTGGTTGATGTATTTGCGTTTCCAAGGAAGTCAGACAAACTCAAACTCAAACTGGTTTAAGGTAGAGGCTCTAAGGAGTTTATGGATTGGGTGATACAGCTGGGTGATCCACCAAAGGTGGAACACCTGGTCTTGGTGGACCTGAGAGAGTTCTTGCAATACCCTTTCAAGGATTAAATTCCTTTTAGTTCCAATCTTTTGCTTTCCATAGTGCCCAGGAGATCATTCTGGGATTAGTCCTGCATGCCAGTGGCTTGACTAAAGGTTATTCTGGATGTGAACACCGAGTTTGTTGATGCTGTAGAACAAGATTACCATATATTGTAGCTTTTCCTGTACGTGCTGCTCCACCTGCCATCATTTTCCATTTGGGATCTCCTGGAGGAGTTATTTAGGCTGCCACATCCTAAGGAGGCTTTTCCCTCCCTCACATGGTTATAAAAAGGTAGCTACAGCTCACTTCATTAAAAAATACTGTAATTCACAATAGTAATTGAAAGTCTGGGGACTGGCTGTTCACCAGACATTCTCTGGAGCACAATAGTATCCTGACATCTGAGTATTTACAAACAAAAGGATAAAGTTGTAATCCCCTTGTCATAACACCAGCTTTATGGGATCCATGCACGGCTTGAATGTGGTCAGGACTAAGCAGATTATTGTACCAACAATACAGAAAATTTAGCTCCAAGTACAAAATACCCCAAAAAACCCACAAAGCTGCTGCTCAGCTCGAGTTCTTGGGGTTTGGGGCCTTTTTTTTTTGTTTGTTTTGATTGTTTTGAGTGAGCTGGTAAAAATTAGTTTTGTCAGTAGAAACTAAGTAACCGCCAACTACGCCTGGAATGCCTTGGAGCACTGGAGGAATTTTCCAAGGAACAGTGATTACCTTTGTTCCTTTTAGCTACACAAGTTTAGGCTTTGAACTGTGTATGCTCTTTCACAGTTGGGTTTTTTTTATGCATTTGGGGATTTTGTTTTAAAGAGGCTGTTTCTGATTGCAAAAAATCTTTTGCTCGATTAGGGCAGTGTGGTTTTCTCCCAAAGAACTCAGTATTGCTGTGGAAGTAAAAATGAGGCTCTGTAAGAATAATATTAATTGCAGGACTTCAAAAATTGGAGTTTGGTGGGACTCAACATTTTGATATCACTTGATCTACATGCAAAAATGGGGTAGAAATATTTATAAACTGTTAAATCCAACAACCTTAAGCATTTTACAGTCTGAAATATTCTGTTAAAATGGATTTCTAAGTATCATGGGATAAGCTTGAAGTGGTCAAACTTGATTTAGTTGGCTTTTCCTCTCATTGTATGTACCTGGCAGCAGCAAAATGGGTTGCAAGTTGTATTTGTCTGACATGCAGAAAGAGAGGAAACAGCTTCTCATTCTGCTTTTTCTTATCAGCTGTCATACTGCTGTCTTTCAGTTATGTCTGTGTTAGTAAAATCATTAAATCTGTTGTCAGTATTTTATTTCACCGTTGGCTGGTGCTTTTTTATGCCATGAAAGAAATTCTGCAGCTGAAATTTAGACAATAAAACTTTGACCATTGCAGTGCTGGCTCTTCAGAATACTTCATTCTGAGTCCTTTATTCATACAGGGAAAAAAAAAAAAAACCCACACAAGCTACCGATTAAAGGATCGGCTTCAGAAAGATAACTGGGCTCCCAAACTTCAAACAAATGCAGGATCTTCCTGATATTTTTTTTCGTGCCTCCCTTGTGTCTGCTGCAAGGCCTTGAGACTTGCTGGTGCTGGAGCTCTTCCATTATTCCTGCATCACTTATCAGCTTCTCCACTCTAGGAAGGTCCTACAGTACAGTGAAGGGTAGGGAGGCTTGGAAATCATAAGCCCAGTTACTTCAGAATGAAAGGCTCTGGAATGGTGGGTTGTTAAATCCCATCTCCTGTTCAGGCAGGTGTCCAATGCCAAGGCAATGAGAGCACTTCCTTTGGAATTCCACTTACCTACACCCAGTATTTGCCCTCTGTGATACAGCCAGGGGTCATAAAATTGTAGAAAATCCTGAGCTGGAAGGGACCCACCAGGATCATCCAGTCCGACTCCTGGCCCTGCACAGACACCCCAACAATCCCACCCTGTGCATCCCTGAGAGCACTGTCCAAACATTCCTGGAGCTCTGGTGGCCTTGGGGCCATTCCCTTTCCCTGGGGAGCTGTTCCAGTGCTCAAACACCCTCAAGACTCAAAAGCCTTGTTTGAAGGATGAGTTTTCTTGAGAAACCCTTCAGTCCATGAAATCCGTTATGTTTTAACCCTCTGCTCTTCAAACAGAGCCTCGTTTGCTTAGCAAAGCTCTGTGCTGAGGTGCTGGGAATGGGATCTTTGATGTTTCTGAGGTGCTCCTGACTCTGCTGTGTTTGAGTAGAGAAGCTCATGGCAGGTGAGTGAGAAGGAGCAAGGGAAAACACCTTTCTAGTGGAAGGTATCACTGCCAGGGGCACAGGATTGGAACAGGATGATCTTTAAGGTCCCTTCCTACCCAAACCATTCAGTGATCCCATGAAAACACTGTGCAGGAGCCACAAAAGAAATTCTGGTTCAGGGCTTCCCATACCAGTGCTGTTTTGGGCCATACTTAACCAGGAAAAGGGAGGAAGGAAAGATTTGTGGGGACAACTAACTCTGCCCTGTGTAGCTTCAGTTCTTCATACTCTGTTTCACAGAGCAGCTGATACATGGTGCAGTTGTGTGTGTCTGAACCTCGGGTAGTTATTGTATTGCTTCCATCTGCAACAACCTGTTAATAAAATTCCACAGTTCCAAAATCACTGGATCCAAAGGGTAAATTACTGTTACACGTGATGCCAATTTTATTTTTAATAATATTTGTTTAACTCAACTGGGAGAATAAAGATGTGGCCTTACAGAGCAATCTCTGGGAGGCACTGACACCTTTCCACTTGTAAACCCCAAGGAGTTTTTCCCCATCGGTTTGTTTTCCTAGTTGCATTTTTAGCTGCTTTCTAGAGTTTATGCTGGGCAGTTTCTGCTGAAGGGCATGAAGTAGCACTAATTACACTGGAATTCAATATGGTTATTTTTGCAGTGGTTATGGAAGATTGAAAGTGGAAAGCAGTAAGAATTTCTGGAGAGATTTGCTGAGACTTTCCTGATTCATAGCTGGAATTGTTGCCTCTCTTTTTTTCTTTTTTCTAACCCTCAAATTTGTATTGTATTTTTCTAGTCCAGAAGCGTCTGAAAATGACAAAATGTTATGTTTCATATTCCATAAATCCAGCATAGCCTTGTGCCTCTTGGCAGTATCACTCAAATATGCAGTTTGGATGTTGTTGCAGTCGCTGTTGGCACGGGAAATGTTCTTTTTCAAAAATACGGGGAAGAAAACCCACACCTGGCGTGTCAGCTCCTGTCCTACAGCTTCTGGAGCTCTTTTCCCCGCTCCCTTCCTTGCCACCTCCCACCTTTCTCCTCCCTTTGCCCCATCTGCCTGTTTCTGATTTAGACAAGAAGCGAGATGTGCTGTGACTGATTTAGAGCATGTGCTGATTTGCCAGCTGGCTGCAATCTCGGAGCTGTGGGGTCAGCCAGACAGAAGAGATAAGGGCTGAGCTCTCCTCGCCTCTCCCCAGCCGGGGTTCACCTCTACTCATTTACTGGGGTGTTTTCCCCCTCAGGATTTGCACAGTCTCAAATATACTTAAGCTCACTAAACCTTCCTTCCCCTTTTGAATGTGGAAAAACTGATCTGGGTGTTACTAAAATGCCACTGATAACTGTGGTTGAACAGTGTATTGTGTTTGAATATGTAATTTAATTATTCTGCTAAAAAATCCAAAGCAGTAGTGGTATTGCACATACACTGATGGTCTCAGCTGGGACCTGCTCTGACTTTATGCATGTTTTTACACTGTGCCTGAGATCTGTGGAACCACCAGAATGTTTATAGGAAAACAAATGTGTCCTGATCAAGAAGCTTGATCAGGACACATTTACACCGTGTAACAGGTAATTTAAACAGAAATTATTACCCAGGCTTCATGTCTTCATTCACTCTCAAAACAGCAGATATATTCATGGAGTCATGGAATGATTTCAGTTGGAAAAGACCTTAAAGATCATCTCGTTCCAGCCCCCTGCTATGGGCTGCAATGAGGGCTGTTAAATGTAGGATGTTGTTTTGGAGTAGTCTTCCTCCTTTTTTAATTTTAGAATTAAATTTGATACATTGGGTTCCCCCTACTTCTGTTTGACATTGAGCTGAGAGGAGATAAAAGAAGGGAGTTGGCGAATTCCTGACAGACTGGATATGAGTGAAAACAAGTAGCTGGAAGCATCTCAGTGACATCCTTCAGTGGTTAAAAGATAAAGTTTTGCCTCCCTGCCTTGGATGCTTCTGCTGCATCCGAGATAGATGGGAATTTTTGGCTGTGAGTCAAGGAGCTGCCTGCACCTCTCAATGGCAGCATCCTTGGGGATGGAGAGGGACTTTGGACAAGGGATGGAGGACAGGACACAGGGAATGGCTTCCCACTGCCAGAGGGCAGGGTTAGATGGGATATTGGGAAGGAATTCTGCCCTGTGAGAGTGGTGAGGCCCTGGCACAGGGTGCCCAGAGAAGCTGTGGCTGCCCCATCCCTGGAAGCTTCTCTGTGCCAGGGCCTCCCCACCCTCACAGGGAACAATTCCTTCCATATATCTAACCTAAATTTCCCCTCTTCCAGTTTGAATCCACTCCCCCTTGTCCTGTCACTCCAGTTCCTGATGAACTGTCCCTCTCCAGCTTCCCTGTCAGCCTTCAGACACTGGAAGGTGCTGTGAGGTCTCCGCACAACCTTCTCTTCTTCAGGCTGAACAGCCCCTAATTCCTCAGCCTGTCTCCTTAGGGGAGGTGCTCCAGTCCTCTTATCAACCTCGTGGCCTCCTCTGGACTTGCTCCACCAGTTCCATGCCCTTCTTATGTCGGGACACCAGAACTGTGTGCAGGATTCCAGGTGGGGTCTGACAAGAGCAGAGTAGAGGGGGAAACTCACCTCCCTGTTCTTTGCATGTGTTCCTGTCATCCATGTTTTGTTGTAGGAGATCTTCCCTGCTGTGTGGGTGATGCTGTTCTTGTTGGTATTTACCTTTTCCTCACCTCTGAGATGAACTGCAGCACTTGGGTGTGAACACCCAGCACTCCCCTTGTGTCCTTGCAGCAAACCAGGCTGCTGTGGGTACTCCGTTTCCCCATCTATTCATTTCCCAAGGGATTTTTGAATCAGGCTAAAAATCTTTTCATGGGTTTCTGGGCCCAGCACGCAGCTGCAGCATTAATGGGCTCGTATGTGCTCAGCACAATGCTGTGTGATGCAGGCTGCACCCTTAATGCTTTCCTTGGGGAAACATTTGTCCCATTTATTCTCTTCATGGTCAAAAGTAAATCAAACAGGCTGCAGCTCAGCGTAGCTGTACTGTATCCCAAATGCTGCACACTGGGTTTTGTGGGGCTTCTGTTCCCTCACGTTTGGATTAAGCAAGACCCAAGACCTGGGTCTGTGTGTTTGTGCAGCCCTTCAGAAAATGAGATAGTTCGGACTGAAGGTTTTAAGTTAAGCTTGGTGATACGCAGACCTGTATAATCCATCCTCTTAAAATTGTATCTGTGATAGACCTTCTCAGATTACATCCTTCTGGCTGCTTTAACCCAAATACTCAGTAACACGCCTCATATTGAGGCCTGGGCAGATCAGCTGGGTTGTTGGAATATAATCCTGCCTTGGAATTGGGCTGGGGAATGTGAGCAGGGCAGTGTCACATCTCTGAGTGCTAAACTCAGACTCCGAATCCAGGCTTGCTGTTCCCTTTGTTTTACAAGGAGAATGGTCTTGTAGGAATAGGAATTAACCTGCCCTGTAGGCAGAGCTTCCCTAAAAGCAATTTCCAGTGCAGTCCAGCAGCAAAGTGCTCCATGAGCATTTCAGAGCACGGAAAGCTGTGAAAATGCTCCTGTGTCTCTCTGAGAGGAATCCAGAGGGGTTCTCTGGAGTCTCCTGTGTCTGGATCAAAGCCCCAGTGAAGGAGATTCCCTCGATAAAATCCACCCAAGAGCAACAGCCAAGAGTCCACACCAAGCTCGCTGCCAAGGACTTCGGGAGAGCCTTTATTCCAGCGAAGCCAGATGGCAGGGGAAAAGGGGTCATGTTGTCATTGCTGACTTGGATGACCCCGTGACATGGGGTGACCTTGACTTAAATTATCATCCTGCTCTCCCAGGTCACCGTCCTTCCATTTCTGTCAAACAGATACACACAGCAGATCCAGGCATGAGTAAGGAGAGGTGATGGATTTGCATAATAAATAATTGTTTTTGAGAGACAGTGCTCAGAAATTACTATTTTTAAACTCGCTTCTCAAGCTCTGTGAGCAGCAGGAGCTCTGAGGGTAATCCTGTATGGCTCCCATGTCTTTCTCCTGCTCTGTTCAAAAGAAATCAGTGTTGCTTGTCACAAGACTTTACTCATTGCTAATGTCAAGAGTTTCCTAATGTCGTTTGGAAGGCCCAGGACAAGGGGAGTATCAGTGGTTTGTTGTGTGTTTACTGCTTTTCTCCAGCCTCTCATGTGGGGAGGCTGCATAACCTGCAGTCATTGACTGGGGCCGTGCTGGTATTTTAAAGGTCACTCCAGTAATTCTGTACTTGCTTAAAAACAAACAAACAAAAACCCCCATACTTTTAAATTCTGCACATAACAGACTGGAGGAATTGCTGTTCTCTGCTCATTCTTTTAGGGAAGCAAATGTTTGCTCTGCTGTCCCAGCAACTGTGAGAGAGCTGAGTTGGGCAAGCCCAGGGGCTGGACTCTGAAATTTCCTGTTGAATAACACTCCTGAAGTTCCTGTTGAAGTGGTTTTGGAAATTTTTATATTGCTTGGGTACTTTGTTTTCAAGAGGAAGTGACACCCAGAGAGAGAGAGAGGTGTCACAAGAAAAATAAACCTGTGAGAGAATGAGGAGGAGATGCAGCATGAGGAAAATAAGTGGCTTTGAATTTTAAATCAACTCCAAGTAGCATCTCAAATCTTGCTCCTAAAAAGGTTTAGAAAATGACTTGGGATCTGTAAGCAAGGAGAGATCTGAGGAGAGAAATGAACTTTTTAAATACAGCATTCCAATGATTAATGATAGCATAATTAAGCTAAAACCACTACAACTAACAGTCCTTGTGTTTCTTTTGTCTTTTTTTTTTCTTCCCCTGATCTTGTACCAAATCCTTTCCACTCCCGATGTGTTGGGGGACAGCAGGACTCACCCAAAGGTAAGGGCTTTTGTCAGTGTGTGAGAATTGTCCTATCACTTGCTTGGTCTTGGGTTATCCAGATATTAAAAGCATTTTGAAGAGCTCTGTCGCTGATCAGCTGCTGAGGAAGAAACTCAAAGCATCTCCTTGCTGCAGAAATGCTCTGTACAGCCCGTGCCAAGAAATGAGTCAGAGGAACAAATGAGAACATCCACACTCAGCACTGCAGACTCTGAATGGGAGATACTTGTTCTTTGTGAGCTTTTTAAAAGCATTTTCTGGTTTTTTGCGTTAAAGCAAACTCATTTTGTTTTTATGATCCCGTGACTTCGCACTTGTTCTGAACACTCTGCCCTGGCGTGTCAGGGTTCAGCTCCGGGTTGTTTTACTAAATGTTCTGAAAGCTTGGGATGCTTTAATAATATGTTTAGCTGTAAAATAAATTCAAAGGAAAAAAAAAAAAGGCACCTTAATTTTAAATACACAAACTGTTGTTTCCTCAGTTAGAGGATATAAAAGAACTACTTCATCTCTTGATGCTGGGACATCAGTGTAGTATAGGGGGTGGAAAACAATGTATCTTTGAAGATAAGTTATTTAAATTTCAAGGATTTTGCAATGTTAAGCATTTTCAGAAATGTTGGTTGTCAGCAATGTAGCAATGCAGGACATCCAAGGAGGAAAGAGCAGCTTCCATTAAGCTTAGAGGGCGAAATCCACAGCCAGGGAGCCCCACATTGCACTTCCCTTTTCCTTCATCCTACAGAATAAATTTTGCCCATGTGAATGTAGGTCAGACCTTACCCTAATTAATATTTTTCCTTGCAGACACATACCCAGGGGAGCTGGTTTTGCAAACATCTGTCCCAAAAAATACACATTGTATTATTTAGGGTCGTCTTTCAGGATGAAAGGTGCCCGTGGACCTTTCAGTGGATTTATGGCAAAATGGAAACTTTTGTATTAAAAATATTGTAGTGCTGCTCTTTTCATGATTAAACTGATTAGCTTTCTATTATTCTTTGCAAATATGAGGCTTTGATGGGTGCTTTAGTTTGTCATGGTACGTAAATAAATACACACTCCTCTTGTATGGAAAGAGCTTCCTACCCTAAGGCTTGTTTTTAATTTATGCAGACGAGAGGCACGGGGAGATGGGAGGCAGAAAGAGCTAGAGGACATCTGTCAGCTTGCAAAAGAGAAACTCTGGTGAAAAATGAATTGCAAGGATGGCTTTGGAGGGAAATACGGAGAGGTCCTTGACATCCACTGGGTTGGCACGTGGGGAGTGGGGAGCAGGGTTGGCACAGAAAGGGACAAACAGAAACAAGGAACAAATAAAAACACACAGGAACATGAAGTGTTTGTTTAGGCCTCAGACTCCTTGGGAATAAGGAATTCAGTGGGAATGTGTGTTGAGTTGGGAATGTCAGAATGTGAATAACGTGTTGGATTTGGCTGCAGCTTTTCTGAGGTGTCCTGGTTGTTTCCCTGCAGGTGTTTGCTTATGACCACTGCTTTTGGTCTATGGATGAATCTGTCAAAGAAAAATATGCAGGTAATAATATTTACTGTGGCTTTTGTGTCCTGAAGTGGGAGTGATCTGATTAAAATGCAGTCCTTGCTACAGGGCACAGGCCATATGGCACAGAGTGCTGTCCCCTCTGCGACTGGCTGCTGCCACAAGGAAAAGGGAAATCTTCAATCATTCCAGTTTCTCTTCTCCAAAGTTGACAATAGCAGTGGGCACTGCCACCCCTTTGCAGTGCAGGGAGTGGAGAAACCCAGCACAACGGTGCTTTACTCCTGTTCACAGCTTTATTTAAACTACTGCTCCAACTCCATCGTTTTAAAAGCATCAAATCCATTTATTTCTTTTGAGGAGCATTGTTATGTGTAATTTCATGTTTTTCAGTGCTGCTGGGAGTTTGGCGTCATAGTAAAACTTAATAAAGGAATATTAATAAAAGCCTAATTTAATAGAAGTGTATGTGAATTCAGGTGCTCTAGGGAGAATGTGTAATGTATTTAATTAAAAGGTTTTTTATGTATTATTGTAACGCATTTTGGTAAATAATTATGGTAAATAATAATTTTGGTAAGTAATTATGGTATGGACCTACCACTCCTATAATTTATTCCTTTCATACTTGTGATCCTTTAAAATTTGGGATCAGTTGAGCTTGTTAACATTTATTTTATAAAAATCATAAGAAAGATCAAAGACACATACACTTCTCAGTTTTAATTTCTTTAACAAATAACTAATGAATAGTAACCTATCAAGGCACTGAGGAAAATGTGACACTTTCAGCCATACAAATTATGTAGGAATATTAAATATTTTGTTTCTCAAACTAGTGGTGGTGCCTATATAAATGATATTTTGGTCTGTTATACAGTGGAAGTGTTACCCCAGCTGAGCCTGGCACAGCTCTTGGTGATTTTGGGGGGGAATTTAGCATGGATTTGGCTGTAAAGATAGGAGCTTCTGTGAGAGAAAGGAAGAGCTTAAAGGAACATTATCTGAGAGGACTTTCCAGTCCATAAAGTTCTGTCATGCCTTGTTCAGATTTTAGTTTTGCTGCTTGTAAAAGTAATTCTGAAAATAGATTTTAAGTAGTTACTACCCAAATATTTTAAGCCTTACTTCCTCTGCTTGGAAAATGATCCAAAAAGCTCAAAGTTCAATTACAAAAGAGGTGATACACCTTTTTTTTTGCCATTGTAAAATATCCTGTAAATATACATATCTTCCACATAGTTGTGATTCCTTCTCTGCAAAAATCTCCTCGTGGTATTATTCAGTATCTTACACAGTAAAATTTTCCAGTGCTCTGCTGATTCCCTTAGATTAAGATCAGCTGGCTGTCATTAAAATGTCCAGCTTTGAGTACATTTTGAGGAGGTGTCGTTCCCCAGCAGATTAAATTCTGCAGTTGGTTGTAGATTCTCTGCTGATAAAACTTCTGGGAATGAACCTTGATAGGATGTTGCTTTCAGCACATCCAGGTATATCTGTGATAATCCCAGCTCCAGGTTTTTACAGCAGCATAAATGTGGAGCACATCTTCTGCTCCTTTCCAGGGAGCAAACACTGGATGTGATTTACAGCAACAGCAGGAAAACCCTCACAGCTTTTACCTAATTGTCGAAGAATCCAAATCAAGGAACAAAAAGCTCTTGCTGAGTTGTGATGTTGGCTTGTGTGCTCTATTTTCTAGGTCAAGATGTTGTTTTCAAGTGCCTTGGAGAGAATATTCTTCAGAATGCCTTTGAAGGCTACAACGCTTGTATCTTTGCCTATGGGCAAACGGGTGAGTCCCACAGTAAGGGAGAAGTGTTCCCTCCCAAGGTGGTGTGTTCTGGCTGGAGGCTCTTTGCACAGCTCTCGTGACATTGTTTCAGGAGAAATGCCTTCTAACATAGATAAGAAATGTTTTCCTCTTTTGTAACATCAGATATGAGATGGGCAGGATGAGAAGTAAGATTTTGTTGCTGCTGGCTACCCTTATTTCTCACACTTCAGATTATAATCTCTGGCACGACCGTGATCGTCCTTGAGCGTAGAGCACCACTCAGGTTTTCTGCCTCTGCTCAGATTTTCTGCCTCTGTGGTTAAAATAATCTTGAATTGTCATTTTAATGTAATATGTAAAGAGTAATATGAAGAGTTTTCTCATTGTGGGTGTTAGTGGCTTGTCATCTACAGTAAGGCTGTATCTACCTGAAAGTTCTCCAGCACTCTCAACTGAATTTCTTGTTTTCCTTTTCGTTAAAAGAGACTTTAGCTCAGTGATGTTTGGGTTACTTTAAAGTGGAAAACTGAACAAATATCTGTCACTGAAATGCAAAAAAAAAATTTTTAACCTCTTGTGTTTCCTATCAGTGTTCTGCACAGCAGGAGCCTTTGTTGCGTGTACCCTAATCACAGCTTCCCTCACACAGGGTCTGGAAAATCCTACACAATGATGGGTACTGCTGACCAGCCCGGATTAATCCCTAGACTTTGCAGTGGACTCTTTGAAAGAGCACAGAAAGAAGAAAACGAAGAGCAGAGTTTCAAAGTGGAAGTATCCTACATGGAGATTTACAATGAGAAAGTCAGAGATCTCCTTGACCCCAAAGGGTACGGAATTTGTGTGTGAATGGCACTGTGGTATTTGTCCTACACTCTTCCTTTCCATAACCAGTTTCCCTTAATGGATCCCATCTAAAGCATTTGCCTAGGATGGCTTTTGCTGCTTCCTGATCTCAGCATCTCCTCATTATAAATCAAAATAAAGTAGCAAGACTAAAAGCTTGGAGTACATTTACCTTTTGTGAAGTGACAGCACTGTCTGTGTCAGCTTTTTATGTGTTCTAAAGCTTTTTTTGTTTGCATTCTGGCCCTTGCTCTGTGCTTCAGTGGGTATTTGTGAGACCATCCTGTTTGAGATGTGTCAGGGAGAAATGGACTTTGTGTAAATGTTGTCTTAAGTCAGTCATGTGCTTATAAATCCCTTTTTTTTCCCCCCAACCAGAAGCCGTCAGTCATTAAAGGTTAGAGAACACAGTGTTTATGGCCCTTACGTAGATGGCCTATCCAAACTAGCTGTTGCTAGCTACAAGGTAAGGATCAACTTTATGAAAGGCTTGTCTTGACATCCTAAACACCAGGTGCTGTCCCTTCAGCTGGACAGAGTTATTAAAATGCTCCTAATCACTCATTTTAGAGCAAGAGAGCTGTAGATTGTTGAATTGTGGTCCCTGGGGAGAACGGGCTAAGAGCAGAAACTCCCTTCATCCTGTGCTGCTCAATAATTCTGGAAGTAATTCAGCTGTTGAATGGAACAGATTTCCTCCCAGCCTTAAGATGAGTGCACACTGTCATGGGAAAGTGTTCTGTGATTAATGACAGGCCCAGGATTAGGCAGAGCCAGGCTCTCAGTGCCCCACTGTGTCACTTTTTGCCTGTCATGCTCGAGTCAGTAATTTCCCTTCCCAGTAGCACGCTCTGGAATTATGAACTTATGGTTGTTTACAAAGCAAATACTTGAGAGCATCACGTGAAACTTGCTTGCAGGATAGCAAGTGTTGATATGTGCATTCACAAAATGCCCTGTTTTATAAGGAGCATTAACTTACTGTGGGGAAAATGGATAAATCCGGGATGGAGTTCTGTCACCCTAACCAAAACATGAAAACAGTGCAGTCCCCCTACTGCAGTTTCTCCAGATGTTCATCCAGCACTCCTTGGTGGTTCCTGCCCAGACAGGACACATTTCATGCTTTGCCTCTCCATGTTGCCCAGCAGCTTTGTGTAATGCAGAATTTGGAGTTAGTGGTCTGTGGTGGTCCTTTGTTTGACTGTTTTTGCGAGTTGTTTTAGCATCACCCAGATAAGGAAACAGAAATTTAGCCCAAGACTCCGAGGTTTTAACTATCTTACAGAATTGCTGTGAAACCCCAGAGCAGGGGAGCTGCACCTTTCTCAAGCATCACAACAGATCAAAGCACTTAATAAGCTCTTAAAATTTGGAGGAATATAATGACCTGTTCAGCATGGTTCTGTTTTATAAACCTCTGAGCCTTCCATCAGGGTTCCAGATTCTGAGACTATGACAACTGAGGCTGCAATGTGACGGGATTCAAACATGAATTGCTGTTTCCTCACTTCTTTCTCTGCTTTTGAGTGTTGCTGTGTGCAGCCAGGTGCATTGTTTTTGTTGATAATTTAATATCTAGGTTGAGGAGTGGGTGAGGTCATGACACTGTGGAGTTTCTAGGCTTTAAAGGGGATGGAGGATCACTTTTATTTATTCCTCATGTTTTTCTGAACAAACAAACAAGAAGCTTAGTGAGAAAATTGCTGTCTTTGACCAAAACAATATGATTTCTGGAGGTATTTGAAAAGGATGTTAATGCAGATATGCTCATGGCTGTGAAAATTGTATTTAGGACATCGAGTCCTTGATGTCTGAGGGCAACAAATCTCGGACAGTGGCTGCCACCAACATGAACGAGGAGAGCAGTCGGTCCCACGCCGTCTTCAAGATCATCCTCACCCACACCCTCTATGATGTGCAATCAGGGGTAAGGAAACCCAGCTGCAAGGTGCAAATGTCAGGCTGGGATGTTTCTCTTGCTTTAATGTGTTTCACAGGAAAAGAAACACTTCTTTGGAAGCAGCAGTTTGTAGTCCAGGCTAAAGATAAAATAGGTGAAAAATAAAAGAACACCTGAGTGTTCTTCTGGTGATTCCCTTCCAGTGGTTATTTAATGCAAATTTGTATAAATTATCAGCTTTCTAAATTAATGCAAATTTTTATAAATTATCAACTTTCTAAACTGAAAAAGCCACTAATATCAAGTATTTTGTGTTGTATGCCATTAATACTTTCATGTGTCTATATTAAATATGTAAAAAGCATTTAAATCTGCAAATATTGTAATTTATGTTTCCTTATACATAAATATACCTTGCAGGAGTGTGTGAAATACATCATGTCAATATTATTTAGTCTCTCACAGAAAGTGGTGATAAACTTGAATTAAGTATCTTTAAACTTTGTTGATAGGTTCTGTGCTTGGGCAATTCTTTAATATTTTCAAAGCCTTGGAGAAATTTTGAGTGTCCAGAGAGCAAATCTGAGGCTAAATATTGAATATATTGGAAAGCATAATGAGCATTTGGGCTTTTTTTCCTCCTAATTTCTCCGTTTCCACTGGTCTTCTCCACACAATTTTCCTCATTCTTTATGTGGATTTTTTTTTCCCCATTGCACTTCCAATCAGCATCATACTGTGCTGAATTTTTTGATTTTGCCATAGTTTGTCATTCCAGTTTTACTGTGGCTCTTCTGTGTGCTTTTCATACCTGGTGTTTGTGTGGTCCTGCTCAGCCTGGCTGCAGAGCGGTCACTGTGACTGCCCATCTTCTCTGCACCGTCCAGTGACCCCAGCACAATCTTCTGCAGCAGATTTCCCTGTTCTCCCATCTGCTGGTCCTTTCAGTCCTGGAAATGGCACATTTCATGACCACACTCT
Organism: Ifrita kowaldi; assembly: GCA_013398055.1. NCBI lineage: Eukaryota > Metazoa > Chordata > Aves > Passeriformes > Cinclosomatidae > Ifrita > Ifrita kowaldi. The sequence continues at coordinate 199,492 of VZRS01001749.1, read as the reverse complement.
ATTTTGAGAGGTTTAGGATGACATTTTTGAAAGCTTGTTGGTTCTCATATCCCGTTCGTTTACGGGAACGCGGCGCTGTGCGCTGGGATGCTGAGGTGCTGAAGGTGCAGCTGCTGCAGAAGAACACGATGTGAGCAAGCTGTTCTCAAAGACAGTTGGCTCTTCCGTTTCAAATTGATGTAGAAAATTCATGGAGTGTTTCAGAATTTCATTTTGGGTCAAAAGACATAAAAAAAAGGATTTGTAACAATATCTGCATTACAGGTTTAAATACTCCCATAGCTGGGATCGTGTTCCCGGAGGCAGATAAGGGTAAAGGAGACTTTGCAATTTTCATAGTATATGTAAATTATTGCATGCTTCTCATCAGGTTCATTCTTAATGTCTGAAAACCAGGAGAAACCTGGTATAAAACCTGAGGATTTTAGGAGACTGTTTTCAAGACAGTGAACCCCATGTCTCTGGTTGTGGCTCCTTTGGAGTAACTCTGAATTTTTCATGTTCAACGCTTCATTAGTGTGCCCTGTGTACATCTCCTCTGGAGATCTCTGAGATATTTGATACCAGAGCACCTGACTTCACATCATCCATGGCTTCACTGTTGTTTCTGAAGCAGCAGGTAGTGAGTTAGCACCGGACACTGCTCAAATCCAGGGATTCTCAAAGGGGTTGGCACAAGAGTCTACACCAAAAATGAAGTTTGATTCCTGTTGTAAAATACATCAAACAATGTAACTCGATTTAAGTCACCTGACAGTGGCTGTTCTCTGGTTCCTTCCCCAGACATCAGGTGAGAAGGTGGGCAAGCTGAGCCTGGTGGACTTGGCAGGTAGTGAAAGGGCAACTAAAACTGGCGCTGCGGGAGACAGGCTGAAAGAAGGAAGCAACATTAACAAGTAAGGCTTTGAGATTATTTATTTTCCTTTTTTCATCGCCATTTCCTGCTAAATACAGCCTGCTTTTAAAACAGGATGAAGCTCTTGTAGTCAATTTTCTCGTTTCCTTCTCTCTGTTTCTCTTTCTGACATGCAATACTCTTAGATATGGGAATGACATCTCCATCTTTTTAAAAAACATTTGTTCTCCTGCAGCTGACATGGATTTCATTGTGAAGACCTGATTATTAAGACTGAAAACATACTGGAAAAAAAAGGAGTGGAACTTTAGTGAAGAAATCAAAATTACACTAGGAATTTTTTCCTCAGAGCATGTTTTTGGAGAGAAAGTCACTGTCTAAATATGCATTTGACTTATGAATATTTACCCTTGTTAATGAATGCTTGTGTTCTCTGGGCAGATCCCTCACAACTCTGGGGCTGGTTATTTCTGCTCTGGCAGATCAGGCTGCTGGCAAGAACAAGAACAAATTTGTTCCATATCGTGATTCTGTGCTCACTTGGTTACTTAAAGTAAGTAAGGGGGTTTTTTTTAATCTTCCTTTTAAAAGTGAAATAGAAGAGAGGAAAGGGGGAGAAGAGTCTCATTGAATGAAATCAAAATTCTGTGCTTTTTGCCTCATTTTTGGGATTTGATTTTAACTGTAATTGTCTTTGGAAAATGAGCTGGGTGTAAGCCATTAGTGTCTCTGCAGACTAAATATGTTCCCTGTCTTCTGCTGACCTGCAATGGCCTAAGGATTAAGGAACTTGAAAAATAAAATTAAAAGCAGTGTATTTTATGGGTCAGTGTAAGTACAGCTTCACACACAACCTTGGGGCTAATTTCATTTGGGTTATTTCTGCATGCAGCTGGGTTTTACATACTGGTATGCTTGGCTCTGAAGATGTTGATTAAGACTATTACCTTTTCCTAATTGTCTAATTTAATTATTAAGATATTCTACTTTTGTCAGCAGAGTATAATTGCAGAGCATTATCCCAGTTACAGTCTGAGGAACAGGTCAGGAGGCTTCAGAGAGTGGTGCTCATGTGAAATGAGCAGTTAAATTATTTTCTGAACTGCACAGAACTCTTATTTGGTCTTATTTTGGGGGAAAAAGGAGCGTATCATGATGGCACTTGGATAAAGATCTGTACAGCCTAAATGAAAAAAACCAAATTATTAAATATGAGATTTATGTATGTCAAATTTCTTTTTTTCCCCCTTGTGCTCTGTTTAGTTGTTATCCAGGAGCAACTAAGGATATTTATTGCTAGAAAGAAATAATCTGGGAAGAAACTGATTTTGGCATCACCAGCCTTTCTTTGTCCTCTTACTTTTGTAGGTGTTCTGGCTATATTTTGTTGTCTTGGCTTCCCCCCCCTTTCTTAGCAATGTTTTTAGGCGTTGTTTGAATTTCACATCCCTGAGATGTAACTGCACGTGTGGAAAGAAAAAGGCAAAGTGACTTGCAGGCTATGCAGGAGTGTGGTGATAAAAATAGTTTTCCTTGCAGAGATTTGAAAATGAAGTTGAATACAATACTTAAGTAGAATAAAATCCCTACTCGTATAACCTCTTGACACTCAAACCTTCATTTTTCTCAGTGCTGCCTTTTAATGAAGCTTTTAGCATGGCTTATGAAATGATTTATCCCTAACAGATACGGACAGCAAATAGCCACGTAAAAATCCAAATGGCACAACCCAAACAGTGTCTGAGTAAAGCAAGCCCTCATAGCCCAGTGTTCTTGCACTGAGACTTTTTCAGTGCTTAAATATATTTTTGCCTCTCTGTATTTACACTAAGTTTTTACTCTCATTGGTAAGAAACAAGTGATTTTTTTGGCTGTCTGCAAAGATGGCAACAAAGCCACTGCGCAGCTTCACTTCGCCCCGGTGCGCTCGGGGTTCCTCATGTGGCTGGAAACCTCCCTCATGAATTTCCAGCCTTGTTGGAATTAGTTATGCTGCTCCACTTCTAAGCAAATCCAGGGAGGAGACTGCAATTCGTGTTCAGCACCTGTCTGAGGCATTGTGGCCACGGTGCCGCCGGCCGGACACGGCGCAGCAATGGGAGCCCACTTTTGTTCTGCCTCCTTTCAGGCAAACCCTCTTTGTGTCCAACATGCAGCCACGTTAAGTGCCAACAAAAGGGTTGGGGGCTTTTGGGGTTTTTTTACAAACAAGCTCTCATTGAAGCTTTATTTTGAAAGGGGGGAAATTTAAACCTTTTTTTTTTTTTAATTAGAGATCAAAGGAGGGATTTATTCATTTAAAGAGGCCTGTTTGGAGAAGCCATGAGATGGTGGGCTGTCTTTCTCCCTGGTTTTCAACTTTTAATTATGATACCAAAGCAGTCTAAATGTGTTCCAACTGCAGGAATAGCTGTCATACAGTGTCTCTCCACAAATCTGAGAAATCAGCTCAGGAGACCTCAAGATCTTACACTTTTTGCTTAATTTTGTTGAAGATCTTTAGACAAAAGTACCAGGTGTCAAATATTGCTGCTTGGGCAGTGGCATCAGGTTATATGGAGGGAGCAACTTCTTGATTTAATTAAATTGTATTGGCACAAACATCTGTTCTCCCCTGTTAATCAGAAGTCTGATGGCTGCTGTTAAAAATACCATTTCTGAGCTCTACATTTTCAGTTGTTTTTTTGGCGCTAGAGAAAAACAGAGCTAGTTTATTCTTAGAAATAACTTCTTTATTTCCATTCTGTCTCTCCAACACCTGCAAGCCCAGCCTTGCCAGGGTCATTTACAGACTCTCTTCACTAATGAGAGGCTGATTTGCTATTTGTCCACCTTTCTTGCTTATCATTACAGAATCAGCACAAGGGTTTTATACATAAAACTTTATCAGGCACTCCAGCGTTGGGCTTGAATTGCTACAGGAGGGACTTTCCCCACTTTCTAGTGGGTGTATTGTGGGTTCTGGTGTGTCACTGTAACAGCATTCTCAGCTGCCTCTGCAGCAGAGCTGCAATTCCAATAATAAATTAATCCTATGCTGGAGCTAATTAGTGCAACAAAGGACATTCCCAAAGTGCAGTCTGTTAAGGTTGGATTTGGAAGGGGAGTACCTGGCCAGCTCCCTGCCAAACCTTCATCATTTTATGCAGAACAGGGACTGCAGTTGCAGGGTGTCATCCCTGATTTTTGGCTGGGAAATCCCATGGAATGATTCATGTGCTCCTGCTAGTCTTAAAGTTTTCAGTTAAAAAGCATTTCTGTGGTACAGAGTGGACCCTCCCAAGCCATGGATTAATTTGAAGTAAACATTGGCTAATCCTTGGATGAGAAAAGCCACGGGGAGATCAGTCAGAAAGCTGTTCTTTGCAGCTGATTTCTCTATAAATACACCTTACCTGCATGTGCTGTGTTGAACACTAGAAATATATTTATATTTACATTTCGTATGAGTTCCGTGCCCTTTTGCATCACCAGAGACAGCCAAGTGCTGCCAACAGCCTGACTGCTGTCAAACTGGTTTAGGCATCACGCAGCCAAAAAGAGAGAGTCTTGGGGAAATACTTAAAGGGGCATTTTAATGATTGCTGGGGAAAGCTCCACGTGTGCTTTGGAATTGAAGTGGTTTGACAAGCAGCTAATGCAGTCAGATTGTTCTAATGGCAATGCCTGACCTACATTTCATGGGTTATTGAAGATGAAAATTAAGAGCGTGGTTCGCCTCAGAAAGGGATATTGGGTAAAAAACAAACAAACAAAAAAAACCCACCCCAAAATTCCAACCAAACAAAAGAAATCAAACAGCCAAACAGAAAAAAAAATCTGCTGCAAAAGTCAAACCAGGATATTTTATCTTTATATATCTATATCTGGCCAAAATTGTAAACCATGATCTTATGATCAATAAAAAGATTGGATCTTTCCTTCCTTTCCTTCCTTCCTTCCTTCCTTCCTTCCTTCCTCTCTTCCTCTCTTCCTCCCTCTCTTCCTCCCTCTCTTCCTCCCTTTTTTGTTTCCTTCCTTCGTTTCCTTTGTTTCCTTCCTTCCTTCTTTGTATCCTTCCTTCTTTGTTTCCGTCCTTGTTTCCTTCCTTCCTTGTTTCCTTCCTTCCTTCCTTGTTTCATGCCCTTCTTCTCTCTCAGCCAAATTCCAGGAGGGTAATTTCTTACGTGACTCAATTTAGATTTGTGAGCTGTGTCAGGGAGGGGAAGGGAAGGGCTCCATTCCGAATGTTTGTAGGAATAAAATCATATTGTTTATGAGGAGTTCTTTCAGTAATTTGAGTATTTATTGACAACATCTCTCTTCCAGTCTTTAAAATGAGATATTCTGAATTCATCACAGTTTTTCCTGAGCTCTCTCAGAAGTGTCTGAGAAGTTCAGTGCTGAAGTGTTTTACATTTCTGGTTTGTAAACCTAAGCAGAAAACATAGAAAGAAACATTTGAAGCCCTTACCAGGGCCTGGAAAGCCCCAAACAGAGCCTTTTTTTCATTCCTGGCGAAACTAAAAAAGCCAAGAATGTCAAAAGCCAAGAATGACATTTCCTGAACGAGCTTTCGAAAACGAGCATTGAAAGTCCCGACTTTTTCATGACTTGCAGTGCATAAACTCTTAATGTTGAACTGCCAGCAAACCAAACTAAAAGTGGTGATTCTAAACACCCCCCAACCTTCCAGGACAGCCTCGGGGGCAACAGCAAGACAGCCATGGTGGCCACGGTGAGCCCGGCGGCCGACAACTACGACGAGACGCTGTCGACGCTGCGCTACGCGGACAGGGCCAAGAACATCGTCAACCACGCCGTGGTCAACGAGGACCCCAACGCCCGCATCATCCGCGAGCTCCGCGAGGAGGTGGAGAAGCTGCGGGAGCAGCTCACCAAGGCTGAGGTACAAACTGGGTGCCTTGCAAATCCCACGAACCCCCCGGTCTCAGGCAGCTCTCCAAAAGGAGTTCCATGAGGGAACGTTGCAGGGTGTTCAGGGGATGCTTCCATCTCCCTTTATATAATTTTTTTTCCCATCTTTCTGTGCATCCATCTTGAAACACAGGCGTTCAGTGAGGTGCTGAGCACCTTGTTGGGCGTTTTTGGTTCTGCTCTGCACACGACAGGGAGCCATGGATAGTTCCAGTGAAGACTTGGTAGTTTCTAGGCAGAGCTTTCCCAAGATATTTCAGAATTCAGTGTGGCCATGTCCTGTGAGATGTGACTTCAGTTAAATAAAGTTTTCCTGCTTGTTTCCAGCTGTTGAATCTCTTACAGGCACTAGGCAATTTCTCTCTACAGCTCCCTGAAGGGAGGTTGTAGCCAGGTGGGGCTCAGCCTCTTCTCCCAGGCAACCAGTGACAGGACGAGAGGACACAGCCTTAAGCTGCACCAGGGGAAGTTTAGGCTGGACATTAGGAAAAAATTGTTCACAGAAAGAGTGAGTGAGCAGTGGAATGGGCTGCCCAGGAAGGTGGTGGAGTCACTGTCCCTGGAGATGTTTAAAAAAAGACTGGAGGTGGCACTCAGTGCCATGGTTTAGTTGATAAGGTGGTGTTAGGTCATAGGTTGGACTCAATGCTCTCCAAGGTCTTTTCCAGCCTATTTTGGGATTGCTTCCGCAGTGAAATTTCAAGAGAAACACCTAAATGTTAGATGAAGGCCAACAATTAGTGTAATTCCAACTTCTGTTCCCAAAGGGCCGAAGCAGTGGTGATGTAATCCCTCTGGTTTGCAGCTCAGAAAAATTATGATTACAGCATTTGCATCACGAGGTATGCAGGGAATGCTGGCTGTGATACTGCAAATGACTCGTGGATCTTGGACTCTTCTCATTTGAGCTGCCTAATATTCTAAGCATCCACTGTGTGCTTATCAGTTCCTTTAAGGTATCTCAAGTTAAATATCATAATATTAAATATCTAAAAATTCCTCTAAAATACCAACCACAGACTTAACAGTACTCTGAGAGCTGCAGGTAATCCCCATTTGTTTCATTTTTTAGCAGTACTCCCAAAATAATGGCAGCTGTCCAGAGTAATGAAGTAGCATTTCCTAAGGATGAAATAATAAATATTTCCTTTCCCAAGTATTAAAATCCCACCCTAGTTGTCATCCCAGTGGCATTGACAAAGAGCAGGGAAAAGCCAGAGCAATTTGCTGTTAAGAGGCTGCAACAGTAAAGGTCAAACCCCACATTCACAGCCTTGTGCTCCTTTCAGCTCATTACATTTGTTGCCCATCTAATTGTCCTTACAGAAATGTGCATAAATAACTTCCTGAAGTGAACAAAAGCACTGACTCATTATGACAGGTTACATTTTCAAAGCTCATTTCCAGATATAGAAGTTGCCAAATCGAGGGTTGGGGGTTTTTTTACCTTTTGGTGTCAGTGTCCTTTTCTCTCCCAAACAGCCACAACAGAACTTGACAGCTGACTTTCCCCTCACAGAGTATGGAATTATCCTCTTTTCCCCTTTTCTTTTAGAATCCATACATTTTGATTTTTTTTTAGTCAAAATTAATATGTTTTAATTTGACTGTGCCAAGGCCACCACCTTGTCCTTCCTGAGCTGGGAATTCACCTGCTTCCAGCAGAGAAGCAGCCTATGGGTCTGGGATCAGGCTTGGCCTGTTTCTTTGGGGTTTATTTGGGCATCTCATGGAAGGAGGAGTTATCCAGGTCATTGTACAGCTGAAATGTGTGAAAATATTCACTAATTGCCCAAAGAAATGGGCAAATTAAACCTTGAGAGTATCTGGGCTTCATCATTCTGCCCTGCTCTGTAGTATCCACCCCTTTGCACTGACCGTGTTTTTTTGGCATTATGAATTTTTGGTTGGGAAATTGCCTTGGCTTCACTTTCTGTCCTGTGTGGAATTCATAGAATCATGGATGGATGTTGGGTTGGAAGGGACCTTAAATCTCATCCAGTCCCACCCCCTGCCATGGGCAGGGACACCTCCCACTATCCCAGGTTGCTCCAAGCCCCGTCCAACCTGGCCTTGGACACTTCCAGGGATTCAGGGGCAGCCACAGCTTCTCTGGGCACCCTGTGCCAGGGCCTCCCCACCCTCACAGCCAGGAATTCCCTCCCAATATCCCATCCACCCCTGCCCTCTGGCAGTGGGAAGCCATTCCCTGTGTCCCTCCAGACCCTTGTCCCAAGTCCTCCCTTTTACCCTGTTTTTAGGTATTTAAAGCAGAAAAAGCCCACACAGGACACGTCAGCTGACAGTTCCTAGTCTGTTGTGTCTTGAGGCAGAGGAAACTCCTGTCTTAAAACAGGATTTTCCAACCCTGGCGCTCGCTCCTTTTATTGAAGGAACTGCAGTGTAATGAGGGCACTCTTTGATCTGGGTTCCTGTGAGGAGTTTTGGGTTTGTGGTCAGGGAATGTCTGATGGAGAACGATGCTCCCATTGTTTAATTGGCATTGCATAAATGCCAACCAGCCAAACCCATTTTCCTCGTTAGCAGTAATGAAATAATGACATAAGGAAGTTCCCAGGCTTTTTGATCAAGGTTAGTAGAAGAGGAAATGCCAGTATGGAGATGGAAGTTTAAAAATCATAGAATAGTTTGCATTGGAAGGGACCTTTTAAGGCTCTTCTAGACCAAACCCCTTCCACTATCCCAGGCTGCTCCAAGCCCCATCCAACCTGGCCTTAGATACTGCAGGGATGGGGGGATGCTGATACCCTGTCAGTTTTTGGGGTGTCTGATGGGTGGCTGTGGGGGTTTCTTCTTACTCTTAAGTTAGTCCTTGTTTGGAACGTGGGCCTTTGAATATTTCACAAGACAGAATTAGAGCTGTGGCAAATTAGCAAGAAAATGGAATTTCAGTGTCCAGAAAAGCTTGTAAAAAAATTGTAAAGCTTCCTTTGATACTCACTCTGCAAACTGCATGTGGAAATGCAGAGGTGCATAACCAGGAGACCTGCATTCCTTCTACAGAAAAAATACTGCACACATCAGGCCATATAAAAATGAATAATAAAAATATTTTGGTGGCATGGCAGCTTACTGAGATGTAAGATGTCGTTTTGAGGGTTTGGCAGCTGAGGGGATGCAGAACAGCAGGATCTTTAAAAACAAAACTGGTTTTGATATGAGTCACTTGGGATGTAGAAATAAGATTAGTTTGTGTGTGAGTATCTTTGTGCAAATCTGCCAGTTATCATGTAATTGGTTTGTGTTGAAGCACATAAACTCCACGTTAACATCTGTACTTGAAACTAATTAAAAGAACTTTTTGGTGGATTCTGCCTTTACGTGCAGTGTGTGCTTTAAAGACCCCTTTACTTACTGCTAAGTGTGCCTTGCAAAATGAGTCATGTTGCCTTTATTCCCCCATCTGTGTGGCTGCAGAGGGAAGAAACACAAAGCACAACAAGCTTTTCTTGTTTCATTTGCTTTTATTCCTGCAGGCTATGAAATCACCAGAGTTAAAAGAACGATTGGAGGAATCGGAAAAGTTGATTCAGGAGATGACCGTGACCTGGGAAGAAAAATTAAGAAAAACTGAGGAGATAGCTCAGGTTTGCTGCTTTCTTTCCTCCTCCCTGCCCCCATTTTTTATGAGAAATAGGTTTGTTTTCTTTGTCTGTCAGTTCATAGAGGTTGTCTGAGTCTCTCCCCACATTTATGGGTAAGTAGGTCAAGCTTGCTGCCCCTTTGAAAAGCTTCACTTAATTCCTGTGATAGATGGGTGCCTCCCAGATTACCACTCTAGTGACAATAACAAATTGTCACTGTATGCAAATGGAGAAGTTATTGAAAAAAAATAATAATCCACGGATGAGAGGATTACAGGGATTTTTATATTCTTCAGGCAGTAAAATTGTTTGTGATGAGGGAGGGGAGCATTGAGAGCAGTCAGCACAAGGGTAGGGACTGAGTGCCTCAATGCACCAGGCAAAGGGCATTCAGAGTGATAAAAAATAGAGCTGTTGAGGATCTCTGTGTGTTTTAATAGCTCCTAAACTGATATTTAGGGCCTCAGACCATAACTGGAGACGATTACATTGGAAACATGATGCAGGTCACCACGGTTATTGCATGACACTCCTGGTTCTCCCCACACAAATGCTGATGTATATATTTGCAGAGGGGAGCTTTGGAGGGGGAGGACTGTTGGGAGGTGATGAATAGTGTGTAATAAATAAGGGGAGAACGGAGCCTCTGGTACAAAGCCCTCTTGTAGATGCCACAATCAGAATAGACTGTGTTGACTTTGGTTTTAAAGATCCATTGTGAGAAGTGCTGCCTGTGACTACGAGGGCTTCCTGCCTTTCAGTGCAATTCCTGCCTGTGTATAAGGGTGAAAAAAAATAAAATAAAAAATAATAATAGTAAAAAGAAATCCTGCTCTTACCCTACACAATAGTTTCTAGGCGTTGAGTGTGTGGGGAGGTTGAAAAGCTGGAGTGATGGGCTCAGCTCTCCAGACTAAATGTGCCTTGATGTTTGCACGTTGCTGCTTTAGCTCCCTTCCTCTCTGTCTCTAAATTCCCAGCCTGGGAGGATGTTTTGGAGCTGGGGGTTTCATGAGCCTTGAAAAAGGGACATTTTTTTCCGTAGGAGGGATAAAGAGAAGTGTTTGTGCAGCAGAGGCCGTTTCAGGGCTGCCTGGAAGCCAGTGGAAGCCGCTCTGTCACTCCCTTCCTCACCTGGACAGGGGAGAAAAGATTTAACAGAAGGTTCCTGGGTCGAGATAAGGACGGGGAGAGATCAATCACCAGTTACTGTCACGGGCAGAAGTGATTTGACTTGGGAAAATGAGTTTAATTAGTTACCAATCAGATCAGAGTAGGGTAATGAGAAAGAAAAACTAAATCTTAAAACGCCTTCCCCCCACTTCTCCTTTCCTCCCAGGCTCAGCTTCACTCCAAGTTTTTCATCTCCTACCCCCAAGTGGGACAGGGGCATAGGGAGAGGGGGCTGTGGTCTGTTCTCCACTCGTTGTCTTTGCTGCTTTTCCCTCCTCAGGGAAAGGACTCCTCACTCTTCCCCTGCTCCAGCTCCCCTCCCGCGGGAGCCAGGCCTCCACTGACCTTCTCAACGTGGATCCCTTCCGTGGGCCGCAGTTCTTCAGCAACTGCTCCAGTGCGGGTCCTTTTCCACAGGGTCGGTCCTTCAGGCACAGGCTGATGCACGTGGATTCCCCCATGGGGTCACAGGTCCTGCCAGGATCCTGCTCCAGCGTGGGCTCCTCCCTCCACAGGGACACAGGTCCTGCCAGGACCCTGCTCCGGTGTGGGCTCCTCCCTCCACAGGGACACAGGTCCTGCCAGGACCCTGCTCCGGAGTGGGCTCCTCTCTGCACAGGGACACAGGTCCTGCCAGGACCCTGCTCCGGTGTGAGGGACACAGGTCCTGCCAGGACCCTGCTCCGGTGTGAGCTCCTCCCTCCACAGGGACACAGGTCCTGCCAGGACCCTGCTCCGGTGTGGGCTGCTCCCTCCACAGGGACACAGGTCCTGCCAGGACCCTGCTCCGGTGTGAGCTCCTCCCTCCACAGGGACACAGGTCCTGCCAGGATCCTGCTCCGGTGTAGGCTCCTCCCTCCACAGGGGCACAGATCCTGCCAGGACCCTTCTCCAGCGTGGGCTCCTCCCTCCACAGGGGCACAGGTCACTGCCGAAACCTGGCCATGCAAACTCAGTAGTGTAGATTTAGGCAGGTCCAAGGCTGAAGACGTTTCTCTCATTTTTCATCGAGTGATTTTATTTCTGGCCCGCATCCACCAACATCTGTCTGTCAGATTGTGTCAGGGTAGGCAGGGAGGATGGAGGAGTGATTGTAAATCCTTGAGGAAAGGATGATTCCTGATAAAGAGCGAGGACCATCGAACAGGCATCAATAAGAGTTCAAAGCCTTAAACACCCCACATGAACAGGCAAATTTTCACATTCTCAGTGAGTGTTTGACATACTTCTAATATTTTTCTCAATGTTTAAGTTAATTAACATTAAGTCTTGAGAAAAAATTAACAGGAGCTGGCTCGTTTTCTCTCAGTTAATCCTGTGAGATTCACATTGTGGGCTGACTTCTCCTTAGGGCAACATGGTCTTTATCTCTGTAGATAATAAGGATTTTTGTGAACTTCAGAGCCTGGCACTGGTGATCGGAAGAGAGATCTTTGACATCACGCTGCAGTTTCTCCTCTGTTCTTTGTTTTCTCTCTCTCTCACACACGCATGACTTTGCCTTACAAGGACACTATGTTGGGTTTGTGAGCGTGTGGGGAGACGGAACAGAAAATCAAGAGCAAGTTGTGCTATCTTTTGCAATTTTAATCTTGATTAGAGCTGGTACAACTCCACCGCTGAGCAGAGAATGATACTGGATATTGTGGCATACTCAATTTTTAAATATAAAGCACACTCATAGGTAAAGATAAACATTCCAGCATTATTCCTACATGATCTAATTGGATATTTTTAAAAGCCTCTGCAGCACAGGGAAAGCACTCTAGGTCTCTTGTATGGTTTTTTTACTTACTAGTTTCACCCTCTCCTTTTTCTGCTTCCCTCACTAATCCTGTGAGAACACTCCCATATTTATTTCTAATATTTTTTTGTGCTGTTGTGGACATTGAGTCTCACTTCAGTTTCTCTCTGATCCTGGGAACAATCCTCAACTTTTCTATCCTAGTGGGGTTTTTTTTGGTTTTTTTTTTGGGTTTTTTTTTTGGTTTTTTGGGGTTTTTTTGTTTTTGTTTCTTTTTTTTTTTTGTAGAAGAATCCCTTTCTGTTCCTAAGTCAGAAATGTTTAATGTTCCTCTTTCACTGCTCTGGTCTCACCCAAACACTTCCCTTTGAGAGATGTACATTTTTGCACAGTAATGCTTTGTTGGGCATTTCTATGAAGTCTTTTGACAAGAACAAAACACCATCCAAATCACTGCTATTCTTGTTCAGCAGGAAGTGTTCTTTGCATTACTTAAATAGCAGGTTGCCAGTTTTTTGTCATTTTGATTGCTCTGGAACAAAGGACAGACATGGAGCTTGGCTTGGCAGGGATTTAACTTAACTTGTTGCTTTTTAGCTCGAAAGGGAGAATAAAGGGCTCTAGAGATGGCTTTGTGGTAGCATTTTGCTGTTCCAGTGAGGTCATGGAGAAGCTCTGCAGTGCTGCAGGAGGCTGCTCCCGGCTGCTTGCATTTCCCACTGGGAATATGGGAATGTGTGGGACCAAAGCACGGAGCCCTCCGACACCAGAGGGGCGAGGACAGGAGAAAGCACAGAAATCCCTGATCAAAGCTTGCTAGAACTGAGGCTTTTGTGCCTCACCTGTTGCAGAAGGAAGAGTTTCCTGTTCTAGAAGTATCAATCCATCATTTTTGCCAGATGGGAATGGATTTCCGAAGGGTTGTGCATCAATCCGCTGAATTTTGATGGCTGCTCTCTTACAGGAGCGTCAGAAACAACTGGAAAGCCTTGGCATATCCCTGCAGTCCTCTGGAATAAAAGTTGGGGATAATAAGTGCTTCCTGGTTAATTTGAATGCAGATCCAGCTCTCAATGAACTCCTGGTGTATTATTTAAAGGTAAAAATATATCTTTATATATACAATTTTTTAATGTCAGAAGTGGGCCTCTAATTCACTTGGCAGAGGTGTACTTGGAGGGTTTTATAAAACTGTATATCTAAAAATACTAAAATTTATATGGGTACAGTCTTTTTATTTCATATGTAATTCACCATAGCAGAGGAACAGTTGGGGGATTTGATGTTTTGGTTTTCTTCGGGGCTTTTTTAAAAGCAATTTAGACATTCTTTTTGAGAAACTGTCTCCTGTTCTGGGATGAGGTTTTTTTGTTGGTTGGGGTTTTTTTTAGCCAACTTTCACAAGCTTTTACCCATGAAATTGTTTTATATGAAGGTTGGGCATATCAGTTGTCAGCTTCTCCATGTGTAGTCCAAATTCTGGCTGCTGTCTTCAGCTGATGAAATGCATTTTTAATCCTCTTCGTGCAACTTGCTGGGAGTGAAAAACAAGTTCTATTCTGCCTCAGCACTTCTGATGTGCAGTCCCTGTTTCTGATATTAACCATCAAACACATGATGTGACTTTTGAAGTCCGTGCTGAAATATTTGGGCAGTTTATTGTGGTTTTTACAACTTGTAGACGGAGGAGAAACGAGGTACAACCATTTTAAAGTCACATTTTGGAGTGCAAGTTCTAAAAATTTTGCAGTGAACGTCGGCGGTTTGAGCTTCACGTGAAATCATTCTCTTCCCTTTGAAGTGGGGTAGTAACTCTTGAAACAGCCACAAAATCAGCAATTAGGCTGAAAGATGGTTTTGGTTTAGTCAGCCTTAGGAAATACGTGATCCTCGTTTGTATCAGCCATCGTGGCTCTATGATATCTCAATAAAAACAAGGGAAGGAACCTTTGCCATGTTGTATCTGCTAAAAAAAAACATTAAAAAGGAGAAAAGAGCTGAGGTTTTGGGAGAGGTTGAGTCTTTCCCAGACAACTTGCACGTAAAAGTCCAGAGTGTGACTCAGCTGCTAAATCACTGACAGATACTGGGACAGATCCCACTTTTGGTCACTGGGATCAAGGACAAGAGCCAGGCAAAGCCTTGGCCCATCAGTGCCAGCAGGGAAAGTCTCAGGTGGTTCTGTGCTGTTTTCCTTTTCTAGGGAAAACTCCTCGGGGTAGATATTGTCTCCTTCAATTACTCTTCGTTATTTTTTTAATAACTCAGATTTGTCTTGGGGAATTTTGGTGTAAAAATCCCAGTGCTTTGAAATTGTTTTGATAAAATTACTTGGAGCTGTTTTTCCTAAAATCCTGAGATTTAACTCTCTTGTTTCTCAGAGTATTTGCCCACGTTCTCTCTGAGCTATGTGTGCACCAGGTCCTTCACGTGCCGAAGAACAACCTGAACTGACCTGTCTAAACTGTTAAATCTGTTCCTCAAAAATTGCTTGGAGATGCCTGAAAAAGAGATTTCTGTCCCAAAAGGGGGATCCAGCCCAGGCACTGCTGGAGTCCCCATCCCTGGAAGGAGTTAAAAGCCATGTGGATGTGGCACCTGGGGACGTGGGTCAGTGGGGGCCTTGGCGGTGCTGGGGGATGTTTGGATGATCTTGAAGTGGTTTTTCCAACCTCTGCAATTTCATGTGTGGGATGATGCTTCATCTGCCAAATCCCCCATGCCTTGAATACTCCAGGAATTTCCTGAGCTATTGCTGATTGAGTTGGAACCTCCATAATCACCATGGATCTGCCGCTGTGAACCTTCCTAAACTCCTCCTTGAAATCCTTTATTCCTTTGGCTTCTACAACATCCCAACGCACTGAATTCATGCATTAAATTATAAAAACCTCTTCATTTTCAGATTTAACTGTTGTCTGTAAACTCTCCTGAGTGCTCCCTGCTTGTTACTGTATGACAAAGCGTTGATTTGCTTCTCTTTTTCCCTCTAAGGGAAGTATCGAACAGCTGTGAAATTTTGGGACCAGATGACACAACACATCCAGAAGGAAAATGGGTGAATTAGACCCAGTGAATCTCTGCAATCCATTGTTAACATCTGATTTAATTTTTCCCCAGGAGCACACATTAATAGGCTCAGACAACTCTCAAGATATCCAGCTGTGTGGAATGGGAATTCTTCCTGAGCACTGCATCATAGACATCACCTCAGAAGGCCAGGTTATGCTGACCCCTCAAAAAAACACCAGGTAAAGGAATAAAATGCAGCCCCAGCTGTTAAATAATTGTCATTTTATCTGGCATTGTATGATTAATGGTGCACAAAGATACTTGGGAAATAAACTTCTCTCTCTACTTTGTAGTAAGAAAAATTCTGCTTCTTGTATGCTGCTTTTACATTTTAATTGTCACCTGCCCCTCTGTCAGCTCATGTTTCATTCCAGTGAGATTTCTCTCAGAGAGGGTGTTTGTAGCCCAAATTTTCAAAGAGAAGATGAGTAAATTGCATGTGCTTTCAGCAAGTAGATACTCACTGATTTGCAGCTGTGTAGATGTAACTCCTATCAAAATTTGAATTAATTTTCTAGGAAATCTGTTGATATGCAAAGAGCTGCTGAAGCATTTGTTGCTTTATTCAATTAAGTAGCACTACTTGAGAAGTAGCTGGCATATTCAAATTGATCACAAGATGACATGCAGTGTCAGCATCTGCAATAATTCATTGTTAATACACAAAATTCAAACTTTTCACGTTTACCCTGATTTGTGGCTGATCCTGCTTGGAGCAGATTGGACTGGGGAGCAACCTGAGATTCCCTTCAAATTTGAGTTATCCCACGATCCTATTTTCCTACTTAATCTGACTCTGAAATACAAGTAGTTTCTGATTATTTTAGTTAATGTCTTTAAGCTATTTACATAGCAAAGGTGTTTATTGCCTTATTCAAATATTTATGGTTTGTGTCTGTATTTCAGAGTAGTGTGAAAGTGGTTTTTTCCAGTGACTTTTTTTTTTCAGGCTGCTCATTTTTAAGCTTGAATTTTACTCCCCAGACACGGCTGTGGTAATATCTGTCTAAATGTACTGAACTTCCTGAGCTTAGGAGGTCAAAAGGAGCTGAATTTGAGGCGTGTATGAAACAACACTGGGTAGATCACTGAATTTTCTGGGAATATTTTGCCTGTTTGCAAGCCATAAATCTCTTCTCCTACCTTTACTTGTTCCAGTAACGACAGTAATACTGGGAGGAGCAAAAATAAAGCTTTATATAAATGCATTTACTTTAGATTTTTGGCTTTTCACAGGACATTTGTGAATGGCTCTGCTGTCGTGTGTCCCATCCAGCTCCATCATGGAGACAGAATCCTGTGGGGAAACAACCACTTCTTCAGGTAACAAAAGTTGTTAAAGGAGTTGTAAACTGGCACCAACTTTGTTTTGGCTTAAGGTACGAGGAAAGATGGGGATTATAAAAGCACTGCTGATGTTGGACTGGTTTTTAATGCTAAATGTTATAACAAGGTCACTGTGCTCCCTGTAGTCCCAGCCATGTCTGTCCCCTTCCTGTGTCAGACAGGATCATTGGTAGATGTTTTGTGTGCAAGACTGTACTTTGAAACCCTCTGAAATACCTCAAAGATCAGTGGATTTGAATGATAATCTAAAATTTCATTGCTTTCTTTTATGCTTAAAAGGAGAACCCCCATAAAAAAGTGAGATACCATTTTGTTATTGCCCCTAAATTATTTGGATGTGGAATGACTAAAAAATGTCATGATTATCTAAACTGTGTTATTGGGAGTATCAGGTGCTTAATTATGAGAATGTTGAATGGATTAGTTAGTTTACCTTCTGCTTCTGTTTTTGCCCTGAGGAAAATTACACCCACAGGAGATGAATAAAATTTGAAAGGGAAAGAAAATCTTCTGATTTGGAGGCTCTACTGAATTTCAACAATATTTGAAAGCAAACCCATGTTTCAGAGCTGGGCAATTAACAGTTCTCTCAAAATTTTCCTCTTAATTAAAGGCTGAATTTGCCAAAGAAGAAAAAGAAGGCAGATCATGAGGATGAAGAGCGGGACAACTCCATGAAGTGCAGCAACAGCGTGGAGCAGCTGGATGTGGATGGAGACAATTCCAGCGAAGTGTCCAGTGAGATTAACTTCAGCTACGAGTATGCCCAGATGGAAGTCACCATGAAGGCTCTTGGTAGTAATGGTAAGGAGCCACAGAAGTTATTGGGAATATGTGCAAAACGTGAGGATAACCACGGACTTTTCCCCTTAAACTTGCTTTTGGACAATTTTTCTTGTGAATGACTCAACACGGCCATTTTTGTGCTTGAGGAGGGAAAAATCACCGTGGCAGACTGTTTGGTTTGGCAGTTCTTGCTGAGGGAAAAGGCAGAACTGGAATGCTGGGGGAACTGCAGTCTCAAATCAAAGTGTTTTCACTCAGCTGTTTATTTTTCTTGTGTTATGTCTCACTCAGGCATTAACTGCAGTGACTTCTGTCTCTGAAACCGTGTTTTTGAGTTTTTGTGGTCTCATGTAGCTGTCCCAGAATGACATTATTTTGGGAAACGGGAGGACTTTTATTTTTTTCAGCTTGGGCTTTCCCTTTTCTTAATTCTCTTAAGTCATCTGCCCTGTAAATGTTTGTTTTGCTCCAGAATTCAGCAGCACTTTTGAAATACACATTGCAACAAAAATAGAGTCTTTCTCTTTTTACCTGATAACTGTGCTCACACCACTCACCCAGGCCTCTCCTCGGCATGGATTTCACTGCAGTACTTTCTTTATTTTCCAATTCTGCCTAGACCCAATGCAGTCAATCCTGCAAAGCCTGGAGCAGCAGCACGAGGAGGAGAAGAGATCAGCTCTGGAGAGGCAGAGGCTGATGTACGAGCACGAGCTGGAGCAGCTGCGGCGGCGGCTCTCGCCCGAGAAGCAGCATTTCCGCAGCATGGACAGGTTCTCCTTCCACTCCCCCAGTGCCCAGCAGCGCCTCAGGCAGTGGGCAGAGGAGAGGTGGGTAACCCACTGTGACCATCAGGGGGGTTCTGCCGAATTTCTGCAGTGAATTTGGCAAGATTTTGGTTGCGTTGCAATTGCGGTGAATTTCTGCGAGGACTTGTGGTGGGGCTTGGGGAGGACACGGCCAAAATATTTGTCTGAGAATCACAGAATGATAGAACAATTTGGGTTGGAAGGGACCTCGAAGACCATCCAATTCCACCCCTTGCCATGGGGAGGACACCTTCCACTATCCCAGGTTGCTCCAAGCCCCATCCAACCTGGGCTTGAGCACCTCCAGAATAAGCAGACCTAAAATGGTAGAAAATATGAGAAATAATGAGTTTCTGCTTTGTTATTAAGGAGAAGCTCTATCCTGCTCATCAGCAAATTTGACTAAAATTGAGGTGATTAGATGAAATTTTGAGGCTCCCATATGAATTTGTTCTTCCATGGGTCATGCATGACTCAGCTGCTGGAAGGTTGTTTTTCCTCTTGACTCAGATCCGTCTGTCTGACCTGGGCAGGTCCTGACAACCAGAAGAGTGCAAATAAAAAAAAGGAGTAAGAGGACGGTACAAAGAATTATAATCCAGAGCATTCCAAAAACCATTTAATAACCAGAGGGGTCAGTGTCCACTCTGCCTCTTCCTAGGTGATGGCATATTTACTTCAGCCCCTAAATGACCTTTTTCTACTATTGCTGCCAAAAAGAGCAGCTGCAGGAGAAAGATGAAACCCTAAATAAATCAGTGTAGTGAAGACACCATCATGAAAAATACAAATCTAAAATATATGGCCGGAGAAGCAAGTTTGGAAGTAAAAAAATATTTCAGACAGTCTGACAAGGTGTTAGCTGTGTGCCTGGGATGTTTTGTGGCACCAGATTCCTGGGCTGCACAGTTGACTGTCTCTCTCACACTTGCCAGGAAGGCCAGTGAGCAAGTAGGTGATGTCTGAATAAACCTTTTTCTGTGACGTGGAACATCCACATCTGTGGTGGGAAAACTCTGGAATGAGCCACACAGTAGCTGCCTCTTCAGCAGATGCGTGGAGAAGTCTCCAAAGCCAGCAGCATCCTGATTTTCATACTGCTAAATTCATGCAGAGAGTTTTTCTTTCCCAGTTGAAATGTAATCTCATTCACCTGGTTTTTGTGTTAAAAATGATAAAATCATTTTGGTGGGAAGGGACCTGAAAGCCCTTCCCATGCCACCCTCTGCCATGGGCAGGGACACCTTCCACTATCCCAGGGTACTCCAAGCCCCATCCAGCCTGGCCTTGGACACTTGCAGGGATCCAGGGACAGCCACAGTTTCTCTGGGCACCCTGTGCCAGGGCTTCCCCGCCCTCCCAGGGAACAATTCATTCCCAATATCCCATC
>VZRS01001749.1:127074-179783 GCA_013398055.1 Ifrita kowaldi | reverse complement strand
GGGACCTGAAAGCCCTTCCCATGCCACCCTCTGCCATGGGCAGGGACACCTTCCACTATCCCAGGTTGCTCCAAGCCCTGTCCAACCTGGCCTTGGACACTTCCAGGGATCCAGGGGCAGCCACAGCTTCTCTGGGCACCCTGTGCCAGGGCCTCCCCATCCTCACAGCCAGGAATTCCTTCCCAATATCCCATCTATCCCTACCCTCTGGCAGTGGGAAGCCATTCCCTGTGTCCTGTCCCTCCATCCCTTGTCCCAAGTCCCTCTCCAGCTCTCCTGGAGCCCCTTTAGGCTCTGGAAGGGACTCTGAGCTCTCCCTGGATCCTTCTCTTCTCCAGGTGAACACCCCCAGCTCTCCCAGCCTGGCTCCAAAGCAGAGGAGCTCCAGCCCTTGGAGCATCTCCATGGCTTCCTCTGGACTCTCTCCATGTTCTCCTTTTGCTGGGAGCCCCAGAGCTGGACCCAAGGAGTGCAGGGCAGTGTCCAAACCTTTGCCCAAGTTCTGGTGAAGGTGATTCAATTCCCCCATGAGATCCAGGGCTTGTGAACGTGAGGTTGCTCCTGGGTGTCTCTGGAGGGGCTCATCAGTCCAGTATTTGTCACAGCCCCCGTTATGTCACCTGTCCCTTCCCTCCTTTTCATCCTCACCCACAAGCTCTCAGTTGCCTCCTCATCCATTTGTTTTGCTTTCAGTACATAAACCTCGCTATTTTTCCTGTCTTCCCTTCCCAATCCCCTTCTTTCAGAGAAGAAATGCTGACCCACAGCCTGAGGAAGCTGCGAGAGCAGATTGTTAAAGCCAATTTGTACGTGAGGGAAGCCAATTTTATCGGAGAGGAACTGGACAAGAGGACAGAGTACAAAGTGACCCTCCAGATCCCAGCTTCAAGCCTTAATGCCAACAGCAAGGTACAGTCACCCTGAATTAAATGGTTGTTCAGTAAGTTTTTTCCCTCAGTGTTCAGATTTCTTTTGCTCTGACTGTAATGGTTAAGATAGTTTTCCCCTAATGTGCATTAATTATGTCTCTGCTACATCCTGGACTTATTTTATACCATGAAAATCCTATAATGTGCCATAAAAGATAAATGTTTTGGTGCATGACCTTTCCCCTGGTGTTGAAGTTCACACCTGCTGCTGTTGCAGAGTGACAAAGTCTCTGCAGGTTGGGTAACATCTATTTCAGGTATTTACCCTCCCTTTGTGGGCATTTGACTTTGCATCATCCCAGTGAGCTGTGAAACTTCTGCCATCCCCATTGCAGAGGGAGGAACTGGAGCAGAGAGGATTTGGATTATTTGTTCCCAGGCATCTCAGAAATTTTGGAAGGAGGGAGCTGAACCCAGACTTCCATGTCTCAGGCTGGCTACCTAAGCTGGTGTTATTTCTGTCCTTGGAGCCAGCTCAGTATTTTGGTGATACTCAGACTGTCCGTAGTACAGTAGATGGATTTTATTCCAGAATTTTAATTTTTAACAGTTGTTTTAGAAGTTTTTCTCACAGTCTTTTGGGGAAGATACATCCAGAAACAGGATGATAAAGGAGGTTAAGTTGAAAGTTGCAGGCAGTAGTAATGTTAGCTGGAACTCCAGGCCTGCTTTCATTTGTGAAATGCTTAAATGTTCCCATTTCTAACACTTATGCAAGGTGAAAATCCACGGAAACCAGTGCCCGTAGCTGTGATTAGACTTCCCAGTTAAACTGAACAGCAACACACTGTGACAGCTGAGCTCAGAGCCTGTCACACTTGCATTTGGCTGCTCAAGCCAGAATAAAAAGAACAGAGTTTTCCCGAAGATATTCTCAAGTTTGTGTTAGTTTTAAACTCTTTTTTTCACTGTTGTGACACAAATTCCTTCTTGGTATCCCGTTAATTGTTTCACAGAGAGGTGCAATTCTCAGCGAGCCTGCTATCCAGGTGAGGAGGAAAGGGAAAGGCAAACAGATCTGGTCACTGGAAAAACTGGAGAATCGACTGGTGGATAT
Organism: Ifrita kowaldi; assembly: GCA_013398055.1. NCBI lineage: Eukaryota > Metazoa > Chordata > Aves > Passeriformes > Cinclosomatidae > Ifrita > Ifrita kowaldi. Next base: position 177,797 of record VZRS01001749.1, on the reverse strand, counting down.
GAGGGACCTTTACCAGGAGTGGAAAGATTGTGAGGAAGACAATCCAGTGAGTAAAAAATACTCCTGTAATTACACTCCTGTTACAGTTTCAGGAGGATTGTTGGGTGGAGGTGGGGAGGGAATACACAAAGAGCTGAGTTTTCCTGAGGTTTTGCTTTTCCTAGTAGTGAATTGATCCTCAGCATTTCATTAACCCTTATCTTGTCCCTCTGATCCCTGCTTGCATGCATAGTTTGGTGAGGGAGTGGAGCACACAATAGGAAGCAGCAGGTAACACAAGAGCAGTTAATGTTCAGGAATCTGGCATAGTTAAGGAGAACTTGCTCAGGACAGGCCTTATCCGAAACAAAATTCATTTCTATTCTTCTTATGATCTAATCTGGCCTCTTGCCTGAGTCCCTCTTTCTTCCACTGGGCTGGTTGTGCAACACTTCAAAAAGCTTTTCCTGGAAGGTTTGATTTCCTGACGTGACTCTGGGTTTGCTTGCAGGTGATGAGAGCTTATTTCAGGAGAGCTGATCCCTTCTACGACGAGCAGGAAAACCACAGCCTTATTGGAGTAGCCAATGTTTTCCTTGAGTGCCTGTTCTATGATGTGAAGCTTCAATATGCTGTTCCAATCATCAATCAGAAGGGAGAGGTTTGTCTTTCTTCCATAATCTGTCCTTACTCAACTGTTTAATTACTGCCTGTGGGTCTTATTACCAGGACAGAGTAGATAATTTCCAGTTTTGTGTGCACAAGTTCTTTGCTGACAGTGTGGAACTGTGCAAATCCCGTAACACTTTACTGGAGTTTTCAGGCAGCTCTGAATCCCAGCACGGTGATTGTGAAAGGAGAAAGCTTCCTGAGCACCTTTCTGAGGGAAATAGCCCAAAATAAGTACTTAGGATGAGCTACAGCTCCACTGCTTTCACTGCCTGCCGTCAAGAATAGGTTCTTAAATATATTCTGTAAGAACAACTTCAAAGGCAGCAGAGCACACCAGGCAACATTCTCCATGCTCTGCATCGAGTGTGCACTTTGCAGACTCTCCAGAGACTGGTTTGAAGGTAAGATTGTTCCCCAGGTCACCCCAGTGGCTGATTTCTTTATGATTTTTGCAACAAATTCTCTTCAATTCTTGCTCCGAAGCATTCTTCATGTGGTGCAGCAATCGCAGAGTGCAAGAGCAGGGAAAAAAGGAATAAAAAGGAATAAAGTGTTGGCTGCTTACAGACTGGGAGGGGATGGACCTGTCACTGTTTTCTGGCACACAAATAATTCTGACTCCTGTCCTGCCAGGTTTCAGGTCGTCTCCACGTCGAAGTTGTTCGAGTGAGCGGGGAAATCGACGACAGGCTGGTGGGAGGTGAGGACAGTCCTGACTATTCAAATGAAAATGACATCCAGGAGAGAAAACTTGTCTGCAGGGTGAGTTCCAGATGTATCCCAACCTCTGAGCAACCTTTTCTCTTCCCACCCTGAGTCAAATCCTTGGCTTCTGGACGTTGGATGTCTCTTTGTAACCTCATTTTGTTTCTGGAATGGCTGAAATAACACAAGATAATCAGCTGGGGTTTGTTCCTTTCATTAATTGCATTTATGTGCCAAAGGCTCACCCCAGGAAGTTTACTGGACTCTGGGAAGCCAGGGAAGATCTGTGTGTTAGAATTGGCACTGCAATATCTAATCCAAAAAGAGCCACAGAATCTGATAAACTCCCATCATTCTAGGAGTCATTATCTCTTAGTATTTCTTTTTTTCCTCAGTATTTCTTTCTTTAAATATTAAACATCTTGTAAAATATGTACAGCGTGTTTATTACCGTTAGTAATAAAAAGAAAATTAGTAGGAAGTATTTACTAACAGTTCTGTGTTGCAGTAAAACTACAAGCTACAGGTAAGAAAAGAGAGAGGCAAAAAGCATTAGAGGGAGTGGTCCCCAGCCTTGCTGACTTCTGGAAAATATGAACAATTTGGAAGAAATTGTGCTTTTTTCCCCCACTTTTCATCCTGTGCCATAGAGCTCCATTGCTTACAAGCAGGATGGGGCATTTTGGCAAAAAATATTCCTGCCAATCTTGAGGGTGATACTGCAGAAATCTGACTCATTTGGTCTTAATTTGACAAATAGAGAATAGAAGTTTATTAAATAAAAAGGGAATATGACAGCTTTGTTTAGATCAGAATGAGAATTGACAATATTTTGTTTCTATTTGGCCTTGATTTGATGAGGGGAGGGGCTATTTTTGCATTCTTTGGGTTGATTTTGGGTTATTTCCAGCATCACAGAGTAAGGACAAGTAGTGTCTTAAACCAGGAATTTTTGGAGAATAAAGGAGCCACTGGGAGTATGAGATTTTTATTGGATTCCTCTTCAGTTGCAATGGGTTTGGTGCATTTCACCCTTAAAAATGAGCAAAATGTTAACTCCCAGGAAGTATGAGCCTGGTGACATCTAGTGACTGTGCTCAGCTGCTGCACTCCAAATGTTGTCTCCAATGAGTATCAGTGCAGAAATTTTGTTTTCTAAATCGTTTTTGGTTTGCTGCTCTTATTTTTTGTCATCCTTTGCAGTGGAGCATTGTCCTACCAGGAGATGTTTTTAATTCCATGCCTGATGAATGAGTGCTTTTCTTTTGTTTCTCACCTCTTTTCTAGATTAAAATACTTCAAGCTACAGGTTTGCCACAGCACCTGTCCAACTTTGTGTTCTGCAAATACACCTTCTGGGATCAAGTGGAGCCAGTTATTGTTGCACCTGAGGTGGATCCTTCCCAGTCTTCCATCAGCAAGGAGCCACGGTGCATGGTTGTCTTCGACCACTGCAATGTAATTTATTTTTCTGTTTTATTAATTAAACTGTAAGGCAGACAAAAAAAAAAAAAGCAGGCCTAGGCTTGTATAGCAGTTTTAATTGCCATTTTGCTCAGATTGTGATATTTCGTGATGTCCTAATACCTTTTTTAATTTCATCATGTTGCTACACTAATGTTTTTAAGTTTTTCATAAGAACTTAAATGTCTTCAGAGTCCATTTAAGTTTGATTCTTCTACACTGTTCATTTGTACAAAAATCACTGAAAGTGAGGGGGGTTAATAAAGGTAAACATCAGTTCTTTAGAGAAACTTAGATTAGAATTTATCCGCAGTAAAACTCACTGTGGATGGGGATATTTATCTGAGGGTATTTGATGTCAGTAACTGAGCTGATCACTCTAAACTCTGATGAAATGGAGAGAAATGTCCCAATTCTGGGACACGGGGCTGCTGTAGATGTTGAAGTTGGGTTGTTAGAAGTCAGACCAGGCTATTTAGGACAGACTCTTTTTTTTTTTTCCACTGGCTTTGGAGCAGCTGAGCAGAGGCACCTTTAATAGGGACATCTAAAGTCAGCTTGGATGATCCCAGCCAAATCACCCCAGTTCTCATCATGTTCTCATTACACTGAGCGATTTATTCCTCTTACCATTTGTGAGATAGATGTAGCACCTTCTGATGAGTTTTGATTTCCTGATTCTGAACATTACAGCTTATGCTTTGATTTTTTTCCTGAGCCATTGGCTCAGGGCTTGCAGCAGCCTGTGGCCATTTTTCAGCTCCTTATAGACTTTAATCTTTAGAAAATCACACACCTTTGACCTGCCTCCTGATTTTACAAGCTGAGGCAACACTTCCTTTCCCCTGGATTGTGTCTTGGGAACCAGGGGGACTTTACTAAATCCTTTTCTTAAAGCCAGGGCAGTAAAATCTCACAGCCTGAGTTGTGCAGTCACAGTTATCGACTGATTTGTCCCTTCCAGGAGGTTTCTGTGAATATTTCTGAAGACTTCATGGAACATCTTTATGATGGTGCTCTGGCCATTGAGGTTTATGGGCACAAGCAGAGTGGTGACCGCAAAAACCCAGCCCTGTGGGATTTGGGAATAATTCAAGCCAAAACACGCAGCCTTCGTGACAGGTAAATATGGCAAATACAACCTCTGGTTTAGAATTTGGGAAAAATCACTGCCTGAGGTGCCCAGTTTTGAAGCAGGTTTGGGGTAAGGAGTCAGATTTTGAACTGAAGGCCACTGGATGACTCCAGTTCATTCCTGGCCGTGAAATGCCATCCCTGTAATGCTTCCATGGAAAAGTTTTAGTGCTTATTACCTCAATTTGGGATAAATATGCAGCAATATAGTAATTCAGACTGAAGGGGGGTGTTGTTTGTTTGCTGGTAGCATTTGTTGTCCCCAAAGTAATCTTACAGCAGCATTTTTTAAAATGTGAGTTGTTTTGCCTATTCAATTAGAAGGCAGCTCTGCATCTTAATTTATTGGCAGTTACTTCTCCTTTTACTTGCAGCTTAAGCTTCTGTTGAGCATTAAGCTGCGTGTAGGGAAATTCAAAATAAAAGTCAGGGAAATATGGCAAGGAGGATGCTCTGAAATAGTGAGTTAATGTTTGATAGCTGAGTAGTGAGCACCTCTGTCCTTTTTAATTCTGAAGTTCTACAAAAATGGCTGTTTCTTATTAAGCTCTGGGAAGAATTGGAGAAAAGGCAGTGAGATGATGAAGGTCAGGAGAGTGCTCTGAATCTTGAGAGCTTGTGAGACAATGTCATATTTCATTCTTCTGTCTCCCATCTCAGTCTGATTGCCTTGACAACACGAGGCTCCTGTGGCAGGAGTTGAGGCCAGAGCTTAAATGTGGAATTGGGGTTTTTATTGGAATCAGGAAAAGGCTTATTTCTGATGTTTGACTAAAATAGCTGTCAGGAAAATTTAGAAGCACTGCACAGCTGGTACCTGTGTGCTCACAAATGGTGCATTTGTTGCAGCGGTTGTTGCTGCTTCAATCTGCAGCCTGAGCTCAGTGTTTTGATGTTTTAATTCCTTTTTTTTTCTGTGGGGAAAAAAACAACCAAACAAAAGAAACAACCCAGCATTTGACTTGTTCTGCAGGTGGAGTGAGGTGACCCGCAAAGTGGAGCTGTGGGTTCAGATCCTGGAGCTGAATGAGAACGGGGAGTACTGCCCAGTCGAGGTGACCCCTGCCAAGGATGTCAGCACAGGAGGCATCTTCCAGCTCAGACAGGTGAGGTGGCACGGGCAGGATTCCAGCTGTGCAAAAAGCACCTGGGAAGCTTTCCTTTGGATGGTCGAGGTGTCCAAGGAGGTGTCCAGCTTAGGTGCAAAAGTGATGTTGAGGAAAGCAGATGTAAAGTGGGAGACAGAGCAAAACTCAGCTTAAAGGTGACCGAAGCCTTCCCTGTAACCTTTGTCCTGTGCCCTGTCCTGTGCCAGCACCTGGCAGAAGGGACATCAGTCTCCTCTGAACTTCATTATTTTTTGAAAAGCTCCTGAGTTCCCCTTTATTTGATCCTTCCAGCCAAGCACTCCTTTGTTCTTTGAATTCTACCTGCTTTAAATTGTTAATGCTTAACTGAACAGCTCACTTTTTAGATGATGAGCTATTGATAAGCTACTGCCCAAAGAACATGAGGAATCAGTAAAAGTTGGATACAGGCTGCTCCTCTGACCTCACCAACTCCTTTGATTTTTATTTTCATTTTATTTTTTCTAATTTCCTTTTTTTTTCCCCCTTACAGTTTTACTAAAGAGCGGTTGCTTTGCTGCACTGATACCATCAGTGGGTCAGAATTTTCAGCCAAGGAGACCAGAGTCAGGAAAAGTTCACTGAAATTCCAGTAGCTCTTCGCTCTCCTCTTTTGTAGCTGGGGAGGAGATCCTATTTTCCACCTTCAGAAATATTAAAAAGAAAACCCTTTCAGTGTATGTTTGAAAACCCTCCAGAAAAATAAACTGGGCAGTTGTTAAATGCTGAACTTTTATTTTTCTCTGTGAATATAAATCCTTGCAGCAGGAGGGGGATCTCTTGAACACTGGGTCATTGGGATTGCACCACTTGGTTCTTCACAAAATAGAAGTACAATATTCCTTGCCAATGGCTGCCGGTAGAGGTCTCTCTGGAATTAAACTTCCAGCACTTTATATTCCCTTTTTTTTTAACAAGCATTTCAAACTGTTCTTTTGGACAGGGGCAATCTCGACGAATCCAGGTTGAAGTGAAATCTGTGCAGGAATCTGGGACCTTGCCACTGATGGAGGAATCCATATTATCTGTTGGCATTGGCTGTGTTCAAATAAAACATGTCAAGTCACAAAATTATCAGGTAAAACTCTGAGTATTTGCTGTCAGCTGTTTCCAAGAGCTGTAAAACGTAAAGGGAATCATTTTCTGTGGCAAAAGTAACAGTATTAAGATGTTCTGTGTCTCTTCAGGTTTTGGTTGGGTTTTTTTTCCTATCAAGCAGCACAGCCTTAACACACCACCCAAAGAAGAGAAGAAAATGCAAACATTCCTAAAATTCCGTTAGGAGTTTTTCATGTAGATTTTACTTAAAATATTAGGCATGGAAAGCGATTTTAAGTAAGTATTCAAAATAAAAATAAACTAGAAGTCCTCAAATTAAAAATTCAAACTTAAATAAACCAATGGAACATTTATTCAAATAGTACCCAATTACAGAAGTTAGAATTCCATGGAGCAGTTGTGGCCCACAGTAGATGTTGGGCAGTTGTTTGACAGCCTCACACACGCTGCACCTCATGTGTATCCATCTCTTTGTAGGGATTATCTTCTTGCAGTGCTCCTGTGAGTTTCTGGTGCACTTGGACTTTTCCCCCAACAGATAAATGAAAATTCAGTCACTCCCTGGAGCTGGCAAAGCCAAAATCTGGTGCAGCAGAACAAGTCTCTGAACTTGTTTGATTTGCTGCCCTGCTTGAGGCAAGGCCAGCTAAATGGAAAAGCAGGAGGTGTCCCAGAACGTCCCCCTTGACGGAGTGTGGTTCAATCCCTGTCTGCTCCCCTTCTTCTGCTTAATCAGGATGGCTGTTCCTTTGAGCTCTGAAGTATTTGGGGTTTTTGTTGTCTCCTAACCTGAGCAGTCCTTTCCCACTGGGTGTCAGGGTTACAAAAAGGGGAGTTTTTTCCACCTTTTCAGCAGTATCCTGGCAGATTATTCCTGTTATTCCCCATTCTGCTCCTGCTGGCTTTGCCTGCAGCCTTGCCACCACAGCAGCCCCTGATACCCACATTTCCTTCCTGTAAAGCCAGGAAACTCCTGAATGGAGCAAGTTTCTCTCCTAGGACAGAATGATTGATTCTTGCAGTTTTTCCTTGACCCACAATCCACGAGTGCCCCTTTTAGCCTGTTCTGTAGGGACAAGTCCCAGGGGAGCATCCTGTCTGCCTCATCCTGTTTCTTCCCCAGTGAATTCCTGATCCACTGACCAGTTCCAGCCTTATCCCACAGAGCTGGCAATCTCCAAAACAGAACATTCTCTGAAGAAAAGAGGCTTAAACTCTACTTTAGAGAGACCAGTGGGTTGTGCCTGACACTGATAACCCCCCTGGGAAAGGGCCATTGAAAACTAGGTTTTATGGGACCTGTTGCTTACAACAGGCTTTGGACATGAGCACCTGGATTTTTAGTCCCCTTATTATCATTTCTCTTATCTCAGGTAAATCAGGTACGTCTGGAATGTGAAAGAGTTTCTAAAGACCTTGAACTGAGGAAATGCCTCCTCTCTATGGCTTTTTAATTTTAGCTTAGCTAAGTTTTTGCTTTCATGATTAAGGTACAGAAGTAGGCTCTGGTGGCTCGTTCTTGCTTAGCTAGGTAAGTAATAACTCCTTGAGGATTAGAGCCCTCATTCCTTTTCCACTCCCTGTGAGGAGGGGCAGTTCTGCTCATTGTAAGTGGCTCTGCTTGGGATGAAGGTCGAGAACTTCGAGGTGGTGTCTGCCATCAGGAAATAATGGGAATAAAAGGTTGAAGGTCTCCATTGTCACTCCTGGTGTGGCTGCTGTTCTAATTCCCCAATAATTACTGCCGGTTTTTACAGTTCTTCTCCTTTGCAGCAAAGTCACCTCCAATCCTTTGTACACACCTCAGTTTTGGGGGTAGCTCTGGGCCCCTCATGACAAGAGAGACCTGGGGGGGCTGGAGCCTGTCCAGGGAAGGGAACGGAGCTGGGGAAGGGGCTGGAGCACCAGGAGCAGCTGAGGGAGCTGGGAAAGGGGCTCAGCCTGGAGAAAAGGAGGCTCAGGGGGGACTTTCTGGCTCTGCACAACTCCCTGACAGGAGGGGGCAGCCAGGGGGGGTCGGGCTCTGCTCCCAGGGAACAGGGACAGGATGAGAGGGAAAGGCCTCAAGCTGTGCCAGGGGAGGGTCAGGTTGGATATTGGGAACAATTCCTTCATGGAAAGGGCTGTGCAGCCCTGGTACAGCTGCCCAGGGCAGTGCTGGAGTCCCCATCCCTGGAAGTGTTCAAAAAACATCTTTGAGGTTCAGTGCTGACCATGGTGATGGTCCTGGTTGATGGTTGGACTTGATGATCTTAAAAGTCTTTTCCAACCTTAACCATTCTGGGATTCTGGGATTCTATACCAGACTTTGATTTTTCAGCACTTGCTGGAACGGCTGAAGTCTTCGAGGTAAAACAGAGCATTTTTCTTTGCTGTCCAGGATCAACAGGTTTTAAGCTGTTTCTCCTGTTTTTTTCTTGTATTCCACTTCCTTTCCATTATTAAGACTTCTAATTGTTACATTACTGTGAATTTTTCCATTATAATTATTAGATTGTTCTGGTTGGTGTTTAGCTGAGATGATAGCAGCAAATCTTTGGGGTGTCAGTGTGTTTTAATTCTGTGACCAGACTTCTATGTAACACTGTTAATACTGCTTAAATTAGTTACACCTTCTGCATTCAGTGTGTTTCCTGCTATCAAAAAAAGAAAATTAATGGCATGGTTTTGTGTGTTTTGGCCTAGGAAGAAGAGGATGAAATGGACAGTTATCAGGTAAAAATGTTAAATTCTCCCTTACAAAGGCAGAATTTTCCAGATTAAAGCATGTTAGAGGAGGAACTGAGTGTTGTTAAGGATAGTGAGGTGTTTTGGGGGGGTTTCAAAAGGACAGGAGCACTTGAGTAAAATTATTTTTAAAGGGTCATTTTCAAATGCCATAACTGGGGACAGTGGGATGGTGTGGGGCAGGGATGGGTTCCTGACATGAGGCTGCTAAACACTGAGGGGAGTGGTGAGGACTGGGCTTTCCAGCTCCAGTGGTTGGTGAGTTTTGGAGTAGTCTGGGGGCAAAGAACTGTATAAAGTGAAGTTTTTTTCAGCTGGGTAGTACAGAAAAACAGCTGAAGAGGTGGCAATCAAAAATACTTCACATAAGATGCGGGAAGTTGAAGGGTTTTGATGTGTCTGCTCCGTCTTCCTTTTCTGCTTGGGTGTAGGATGAGCAGAAGGGTTGAGGAAATGTGTAAGCCACAATAAGGAAACCTTGGCTTTGCTGGGGCAATATTTAATGTGATTTTTTTTTTCCCCTTTTCAGGACAGGGACTTGGAGAGGCTCCGTCGGAAGTGGCTCTGTGCCTTAACAAAGCGCCAGGAGTACCTTGACCAGCAGCTGCAGAAACTCGTGGGGAAGCCTGGTAAGGAAAATGCTGGTAAAAGTAATAAGAATAAAAGGCTGAGAGATGTGCACACACTTTTGATCTTAATTTACTGTCAAATTTAGAGAAGAAGTTAAAGGAGAGTTGAATCTCTGAACTCAGCAGTAATTTTTTGGGGTGAAATTAAAGTTGGAGAAGCCTTTATGAACTTGTTTGTTTGTTTTGGGGGGTTTCTTCGTGTGCTGAATTGTGAGCAGGGCAGGGTTTATTCTGTCATGGGAGGTGTAAAATCACTGCCACGTGCCAGAGACACTCAGAACTGCTCTGCTCTCCTGACTGACATCCTGCTTCCAGATAAAACAGAAGACGATGCTGATCGGGAGGCTCAGCTTTTGGAGATGAGGCTGACCCTGACGGAAGAAAGGAATGCTGTGATGGTTCCTTCTGCTGGCAGTGGGATCCCTGGAGCTCCAGCAGAGTGGTAGGAACATCCATTCCCATGGGAGGAATGTAAAAATGATGCACAGCCCATTCCTGGCTTTGGATTGTGGCCGTTTTTTGTCTCTCCTCAATCTGGCCTCTGTACCCTGCATGAGCAAAGTTGTTAAAATTAGGCCTCTTGCTTAAATTATTTTATCAGGTTGTGTCTCTGAAATCCAGAAATGCTGTTTAGTAAACGATACTGGTATTGATCAGAGTGTAATTATAACCTTCTGAAAAAAGGAATCTATATTTATTACCACTGCCCTCACCATTTAAAAAAATTAGCTAATATGTTAACTACCTACTTCATTCACTTAAAAGCTGCCCCCTCATCATAAAACTGCATCTCCAGGAGCATTTTGCTGCACTCCTGCTTTGAGAACAAACTCTGTTTAGTCAGCAAGTGTTCCATGTGATTTTCTGAACATTAAAAATAGTAGAGAGCACTAGAGTGAGGCTGCTGTGCTGGATCAGCTGTGAGCAACAACTGCAGATAAGGAGTCAGGGTTGTTTCACCTCAAACCTCCTCTTCAGTTGCTTGCAACTTCCTAAGTATCATCTCTGAACAAACCTCTAACAGGATTTATTGATGGAATTGAGTGTCATGGACTTTTAAGCTGAAGTTTGTCAGAGCTTCTAAAACATAAAAAAGATCAAGTTCTTGTTGGAAACACCACAACTTTCACATCAATGTGTTTCATTCGGTTTGAAAACAGTGGAGCTGCAGGAAACTTACTCCAGGAAGAATCTGGTCTGCACACATTTGCACCAGAGGAAATGTTCAGTATGATTCAAGCACTTTATATATTACATAAGGCACCAGCCTGCTCTTACTGTCTATAAATTCATCAGTTTTGGCTCTTGAACATGTGTTTTGTAAGAAAGAGTAATAACTGTGTGGAGAGGCAGCATCAGTGTTAGTTCAAAAACCTTGAGACTGACTTCTCTCTCTTCCCCATTTTCCCTGCCATCACTGAAGTAGAGGGGTTTGCATTTCATTAATGTGTGTGTCAGAGTAAATAAACTTAATTTTGCTGTTAGCATTTAGGAGGGAGAAAACATTTCGGAAAGCAGAGGTCAAAGAAGATAATAATTCTAAGAGAGCTGGTATAAAAGAAATACTAATTTATTTGAGTCTCTTGGAATCCGCAGCAGTAAATTAAAATAAAGAGGTTTGCCAAGGTTATCAATGGTCTGGCTAAAAGCTGCAGACTGAATGCAATGTCCTGGGGGTTTGGATCATCAGGGACGTGTGCTGGGTAAATCTCTGTTACTTTAAATGCCACTGTTGTCCCTGTCTTGCATTTTAGGACTCCTGTGGCTGGTATGGAAACTCACATTCCTGTTATATTCCTTGACTTGAATGGTAAGTGGTTCTTAAGATGACAGAATACTTTGAAAACAAACTTTGTCCAGCCAATGAATGTTACAGAATTGAAGCAAGCTCATAAAACTAATAAAAGCCTGGAATGGCAGGTGAATTAATTGGAGAAGTGCCCATTTTTCCTGAAACATATTGCTTAATGTTTGAAAATGCAGTGTTATGTATGGAAGGAACTGCAGGTTTTAATAGTCCAGTGTTTCTGTACATCCCTACACAAAATCCAGTTTGAGCAATGGGTTGGTCACACGCTCCTACCAAAGATGGGAAATTGGAGCCAAGAAGGTGGCAGCCCCAGAGCAGCCCAGGGAGCAATCAGCTGCATAAACCCTTGTTAGGATGTTTAAAGGAGGGTTAACTTTGGGATGAGCAGTGTCAGGTGAGAAGGGGAGCTGGCCCTCAGCCTGTTGTGAGGAGCTGGGCTGCCATCTCCTCCCATTGGTGGTTTGTCCACCTGGGACAGCACTTCCGTGGGTCCAATGGCTTCAGAGAGGAGCTGGTTAATAATTCATAACTCCAGCCAGGACAGGTTGAGCTTCACAAAACCCAGATTAAGGGTTTGTTTCATCATGATCTAAAAGCAGTGTGTTTTCTCCTGTTCAGCCAGCAGCTTATTTTAACACCACCACACACTTAATGCCCAGTGAGCTCAGTGCTGCAAATCCACCCGTGGGCAAGGAGGGGGTGTTTGCCACAGGGGGAGATTCCTGCCCTTTGTTAGGCACGTTTCAGTCTGTGCCCCCCAAATCCTTGTGCACACTTTCTGTATAGAAATGGGAAATTTTTTTTGAAGTGGAACAATGCAGGAACTTAATTTTGTAGGTGAAGTCAAAGTAGCCAGGCTGGGGAGTTGGGGATGAAAATGTGAATTCATGACTTGCTGGATGTTTTTTAAAAGGGGTGATTACTTTGTGTTTCCTCACCTTCCACATCCCCTCCTGTTTGTAGCTGATGACTTCAGCTCCCAGGATAACCTGGATGACCCAGAGGCAGGAGGCTGGGATGCTACTCTGGTGGCAGAGGAGGAGGAGGAATTCTTTGAGCTGCAGATTGTGAAGCATCACGACAGTGAGGTAAGAGAAGCTGCAGACCAGGGAATTTTAGCCTTTAAATTGTTCTTTTTATATATCCACATGTGCAAATAAGGCATCAAATATGTCATAGAAGTGATAGAGCACTTGTTTCTTCTGTGAGCAAATCTGTTTTCAGGGAATATTCACTAGGAGTATAACCACGATTTGGAAAATAGTAAAACTCAAGGATCTTCCTTCATCCAGATCCAAGCATTCTGAAACCTTGGGATTCAGTTTGTGTATAACAAAGCAAAACCCCTGAGCAAATTTAAGAGTACAAAAGCCCCAGCTGAAAAACCAAACAATCTGAATTGTTAACATTTTTACCTCTGCATTACTCAGTATCCTCCATTTTGCCACGTAACTCAGAGTTCTACAACTTCACAACTGTTGGTTTGTAATTTTTGCTGTTAGGTTTAGAATCTCTGACTTATTCCTTAAAATTTTGCTCCTTTCTCTGAAATTTATTTCTTCTTTTCTTTTTAGAGGAGCTTTATTCCTGATCGTTCTGTTAAGGTGTTTTTTTTTTTTGTCCTGATTTGTTTTTAAAGCCTGGAAATTTAGAGGAGCTTTATTCTTGATAGTTCTGTTAAGGGGTTTTTCTTTGTCCTGATTTGTTTTTAAAGCCTGGAAATTTGGCCACCAGGCCAGTTTATGGCTTGAAGATAAAGCATTTAAATCTTCAGTAATACTTATATTTTAACATGCAGAAAGAAAGATTCCAGCTTTTGCTGTATTGCTAGAAATGCTTCAACAAAGTTATTTCTGAAATACAAACAGGAGAATTTTTGTGGTGTGATGGAGGATCTCCACTGCAATCTCTGTTGCTCTCTGGTTTATCTTAATAAATTAGGCCAAATGGTCCTGCACTTCTGCATATTTTATAATTTATTTGCAATGATCCTGGGTATTCAAAGCTCTTTTCAAGAGGAAATGTTCCAGAGTTTGAGCAAGTTGGCATTTTTAATCCCAACGTCTTCATTTGGCAAACTGATCTTGATTTTTAAATGGCCTCTTCTAAAGTGCGGGGATTTTTTCTTCACAGGGAGCGAAACGGAGAAGCCGACTCTCAAAATTTATGTATTATGTATTTTTGCTAATTATGCTTAATTAATTACAGTTAATTATACACCTAATTATGCTTATTAGAGGATACATTTATTTTTATTTTTTTTCCCCTTTTGCAGGTGAAAGCAGAAGCCTCGTGGGACTCCACGGTCCACGACTGCATCCAGCTCAGCAAGGGGACGGCGGCAGAGGAGAGGGTTTATCTGATTGTCAGAGCCACTGTCCAGCTCAGCCACCCTGCAGAGATGCAGCTGGTGCTGCGCAAGCGCATCTGTGTCAACGTCTATGGCAGACAGGTACAGCTCCTGCAGCCCTTCCCGCTTCCCAGGGCTCAGATTCCCTTGGCTCTCCCCTCATCTCAACCCTGATGGAAGTGCTGTATCAGCGAGGCTTTGAGCTTCCAAGTGGTTTTCCTGGTATCCCTTATATTGTGGGTGATGACACAGCTTGTTTTTTGAGGAACTGTGGCATCTAAATAGAAGAAGTTTAGTTATTTCTGTATTAACTCCTAAGTGTTTTATCACTGAGAAAAGTGGGAAGAGTTAATTCCTTGTGAGCTCGGAGTTCATATTTGGCATAAAGGAACTTCTGTGTTTCCCTAGTCCTATATGAAGTTCACACATTGCTGCTAACCCTTTCTATTTACACCTCCAGGTATTTAGAAATCAGCTAGGAATAGTTGGAGGAGAGATCCCTTGTGTTAATTCACCAGAGTTAATCACTCTTGGTCCTTTATGTTTTCCAGTTGGTGCTCTTACAATAATGTGTAGGTGAGTGCAGGGTGTTTGGTAAACGGAAGGCAGTGAAGTTGTCATTCCATTTGCAGCATCATGCCCTGAAAATGATATAAATCCTGAGAATGATGGGGGAGGAAGGAGTTTGTTCAGCATTGTCTCAGAACCCAGCCTCCCCTGGCAGTGATAATGACAAAGCAGAAAGCCTGGATTGTTATTCTGGTTGCACATCTGTAGTTAAAATCTGAAGCAAGAGCAAAGAGAAGAGGTGTGGTGACACCCAGAAACCCTGGGGAGTAGAACCCCAGTTCTTGGTGCTTCCATCAGGCAGAAGCTTTTTCTCAGGAAGGGAAGAACAGTGAAATTTTTGTCATAAGGAATGGGAGACATAAGGAATGTATTGAACAGATAAATTAAATGTGCCAATAATCACAATCGTGTGAAGTCTTCATCAATTCTGTTTTTTACAGATTTAGTCAATGCCGGTTTTTACTTTCATTCGACACGGAATCTTTGGCTTTCTTGCTGTTTTTCTAAAAACCCTGTCAATAACCTTTCCTGGGAGTTTGTCTCAGCAGCATCTTTGAATGACTCATCTCTGCATTAATTCAACAGTCCAGTTCTTAACCCTGCAAGGCGCCAAGTCAGCATAAACAATGACCATGCCCCTTAAATCATTCTTCATAACGATCTCTTTGGTCAAGAATTTAATGTCTGTACTTGTCAATATTCAAGACAAGTCACCTAGGGCTCTGTCAGGAAAAAAAACACCTCTAAAAGCAGCTGATGCTTGGTGAAACAGTCACCTTGCAAGGAAGGAAGTGAATCTTTCTCTGTATCTACAATACAGGCAAGCAAATGATCTTCTCCAAGTTAAAATCTTTGGCTCTTACATATTTATTGGTTAGACTTTGGAGTTCGGGCTTCTTTCATTGTAAACTGTGTTTATTTCAGCTGGAATCTGTTAATCCACGTTTTCCTTGTGTTTATTTCAGCTGGAATCTGTTAATCCAGGTTTTCCCTGTGTTTCCTCCCGACAGGGTTTTGCACAGAGTTTCCTCCGAAGAATGTCCCCCCGAAGTTCCATCCCTGGCTGTGGCATCACCTTTGAGATAGTCTCAAACATTCCAGAGGTGAATAAGAAATCAAGAGTGTCTCAAATTGGCCAAGAGCCTCTAATTTTGTGCTTTTCCCCCTCATTTTGAGCATTCTGGCTCTTGTTGCTTCCAGGATAAGCTGTGGTTTGTAAAGGATGGAGCCCATTCCTTTACACGCTGTGACTTAGCAGCAACCTCTGTCTTATCAGTGTCACTGTGTATTTTGTTGAGTGAGCATCTATTTGCTCAGGTCCTTGAAGAGGCAGTTTGAAGGGAGAGGGGGGGAAAAAAGAGGGAGGAAAAATGGGCAGGTGAAGTGCCTGCTGTGGAGAGCCCGAGAATCTGTGGGAAAAAATAACAAAGTGGCTTTTTCTCAGTAATGTCTTTATGCAACTCTTGATTCCTGAGCATATTCCCAGTTAGATGCTAATCCTTTCCTTCCAAAGAGATGCTCTACCCCAGCACTTGTGAAAACATTAACACATGAGGAGCCAAAACTCTGATTGCTGCCTGGCTCTTCCGTGTTCCGCTGCATTCTGCTCTCTGTGTTGAAATGCTTCCCAAGCAACGTTCTGGTTTTTTTCTTCCTGCAGCTCACTTGAAATTTTGTTTTCCTCTTAGGTTAGATAACGCCCCAAATGTGCTTGAGCACTTTTTAATTATGAAATATCTGAATGCAGCCCTTTTGCTAATTAATGGCAACATCTCGCTGTGAGACTCTCAGAAAGAGCCCAAAAAGCCTCAAAACAATAACCATGCACAGCTTGAGATGTCTGTGACAGTGGTAGGAGCACCCGTGCAGGTTGCATGGCACAGGGTGTTTATTTGGATCAGAATCTTAGATTGGGTATTAGGAAGAAATTTTGAATAGATATTAGGAAGAAATCCTTCACTCTGAGGGTGGTGGGGCAGTGATTGCCCAGAGAGGTTCTGGACTGTCCATCCCTGGATGTGTCCAAGGCCAGCTTGGACAGGGCTTGGAGCAGCCTGGGATGGTGAGAACTGTTCCTGCCTGTGGCAGGGGGTGGAATGGGATTTAAGGTCCCTTCTAACCCAAACTATTCCATAGTTCTCATCTGCCCCTGAGCTTAAGGACAAACAGCACTGAACTGGTGCCGCGTGGTTTAAAAATGCGTTTTCTCCAGGAGTGATGTGGGAGATTTGGGTTTGTTTTACCAGGCTGCCATCTCTTTTCGTCTCCCCAGGATGCTCAAGGGGCTGAGGAGCGTGAGGCACTGGCCAGGATGGCAGCAAACGTGGAAGATGCAGCTTCAGCTGACTCTGAAGCCTACATTGAGAAGTACCTGCGGAGCGTCCTGGCCGTGGAGAACATCCTCACCCTGGACCGGCTGCGCCAGGTCTGGCTCCAGGGCTGCAGCAGGGAGTGCCCTGACAACAGTGGGTGCAGCCCAAACATCCTCCTGAGTGCACACAAACTGCCAAACCACCCCAAAAACCACCCCAGTGCACACCTCAGCCTCCCAAAACCTGTGGCAAAGATCCAGGGAAGCAGGGATGTCCTCACTCAGCTCCAGCACAGATGGTGCTGGGAGTTCTTTGTTCAGGGCACAGTTCTGGGATGCTTGGTTTGGTTCTAAGGCTGTTCATTGCTAATTCTGGTTCAGAAAAAGGAGTTGTGTGACCTTAACTTTTGCTTTCTGAAGCTTCAGCAATAGTTTCTGAAATTGCCAGTAGAATTTTTGTCATTTTGCCCACATTCTACTTCGAATTCACCAAAGCCATCCTGCCAATAAAAAAAAAGACATTGATTGGGTTAATTTTAAGTGCTATAACTTGATCTGTTTACCAGGAAAAATACAGGAGAGAGAAACATTTATTGAAAATTGTTCTTCTGGATATAAATTATGCAAGCACAAAGAGAAAAGTTATGCAAAACAAGCTGGAGCTTGTGCCTGCCCACTATAAATTCACGGGGAAGTGTGATGCACTTTAAATATTGAAAGCAAGTTCCCTGTCATTTATAATTAGTTTAAAGGATTAAAATAGGAGCTCAGCTAGGAAAGAGAGTCTTAGTCTTTGCATCTCTGTCATCTCCTAGAATCAGGACTAGCTGCAAAATCCTGCATGTGCCAATCAGCAAAAATACCAGATGTTAAAATTTATCCATTCATAACTTTAGCCATGTGAACTTTACAGACAGCAGCCTGTGCCACAAGGCAGCTTAAAAACGTTTTATTTGTATAGACAGAGCTATCCTGGGATGATCAGAGCTTTAATTCTTGCCAAATACACTTATTTTCTTTGTTTTGCTCTCTGTGACTGGCAGGAAGTTGCTGTGAAGGAGCAGCTGATGGGAAAAGGAAAACTCTACCGCAGGAGCCTGAGCTCCCCCAACGTGAATCGGGTGAGTTCTCCCTGCTGGCATCTCCAGCAGCTCCACTCTTTATTCACAGGTGCTGGACTCATGGGATAGAGCAATGAATTTCCTTCTTTTTGACCCCCCCATGCTCATTTTTGAGTGTGGAAATTGCAAAGTGCAGACAAAATCTGCCCATATTCCAGTTTTTGTCATACAGGCAAGTCCCTAAATCCAGATTATCTGAAAAAGCAACATAAAAAGAATTTGCTTTTTTTCTTCTTTTTTTTGTTTTTTTCCTGAACACTGGAGATTTTTCATTTACTTTCCAAGTTGAAGAATTTTTTTTCTCTGTTTCTTCAGAAGATTTGAAAGCAACTTACAAGTATTTGCTGAACTTGAGCTTTGTACCAGTGTTGTGCAGAAGAAAAATGAGACTTCTGCTGTCCAAAATTTGGAAAGAGATCATTTGATAGAACTGGTAATCAAACTAGTGTCAAATTTTGGCTCCTCCCAGGTCAAGAATTGAAATTTCACTTTGTATTTCTTGGATTTGGATTCTGCTTTAACCACAGAACTGTTTCTTTTCAGCCTTATGAGTCAAGAGGCATAGTCAGGAATTTTTTAAAGTTCTTGTTAAGAAATAATTCTGCTTCTTTGAACTCTTCCAGCTTTCTGCAAGCCGCCAGGATTTAGCCCCCCCTTATAACCTGAGCAGTAACAGGGTGAGTATCTGCAGATCTCCTGGGAAAACTTCAGTAGGAAAAAAAGGAAGTGACTCCACTCTGCCAGTGATTAGGAGCATAAATGGGAAATACCTGTGAAAAATGGGGCACCCCCATGAGCTCCTGGATCCTTGGGACTGCTCCAGGCACAGAAATAGGTTTGGATGTGCTGCTCTGGACCTCTCTGGGGAAGTTCCCAGAAGTTCCCAGGTCTTCCTTGTCCCAGCCCCTGTGGGATGCTCAGGAGCATTGTCCACCTTCACAGCTCTTCCAAAGCTTTCACCTGGGTGGAGGGAAAAATTCTGGGAGAAAGGAAGAGGTTTGGGTCCCTATTTTAGTTCAGGTCCACCTCTAGACAGAATAAAAGCCTGTGGAGAAAGTCCCTGAGCGTCCAGTGGTCCTAAACTTGTGGTGGGTGATAATTCAGCCCGTTCCACTCCTTAAAAACACCAGTATAGACCCAAAGCATTTCTTTAAGAGGTGAAAAATTAAATTTAAGCTTATTTTCCAAATCCTAGATCGGCTGAAGGATCTCCTCCTGATAGATATTCTGCCCAGCAAGCGTGGAGTCATTTTGAGGGGGAGAATCTGGTGGTGACAAGGCATTTTCATGCATAATGCAGTTGCACAGAATAATAGAATTTTGATGTAGTGCTCCAGCATTGGTTGCTAAATCTGCTCCATCTGATCCATGGAGAGAATGCTAAAATACGTGCAGGTGATAAAGTGTTTGTAGCAACTTCTGGTTGGAGAGAACTGTGGGGTGTTTCAATGTTGTAAGGGGTTTTTAAAGCAAGAATTAAAGATTAGGATTCTTAATGATTTCTGTTTTTCTTCTCCCTTCCCCTCAATGATTTCTCTCATTGCACATTTCAGAGCCCAAAGGTCCCAGCAGAGGTAATGCATTAGGTCCACCTAATGAGTGGGATAATAATTTTATCTCACTATAAAGTTGATTTTGCTCACTCACACGCTTTCATTTCCTGCTTTGAAGATGCTGCTGGTGGTGCCTCATTTGCATAGCACAGTGCAAACGAGTTTTTCCATTGAAATCCTGTCATTAATGCAGCGTGAACTGGTACAAAGCAGGGAACTTTCTCCTTGGGTGCATCCGATGGGTTCTTACAGAGCTGGAGCTGTTCAGTGCCATTTCTCACAGATTTTTGGACAGGGTGAAGTCATTTCAGAAGAAACTCAGCTGAAAAAACAGACGTGAAAGCAATCAAATATCTAAATATCTGCCAGGGGATATTAGCCTGGAGATGAGATAAACTTTGAGACTTTCCCCCAAATCTCGCTCAGGCTTTATGGCTTTTATAGTTCAGTGTGAGCAACTCCTGATTTCTCTGAACAAATGGCTTTAAAGTAATACTGGGCCAATGGAAAACGTGCTTATCCTTAGTTTTGTGTTGGTGCTCTCAGAGGAATGACCCCCTTCCCAAGCTTTGGTTAACTGGAATTACTGGCAGTGGTTTGCATGAGGTTTGGCAGCTCTTGGCCGTGGTTGTAGTTGCTGGCAGAGACTCTGTGCTGCAGGAATGTGGAGCTGAGGTGGTGGAGCTGCTTCCCTTGCTTGCAGTGAGCTTCAGTCCAAGGCACTTGTTCCTCAGGACGTGGAGGTGCAACCTCCCCAGCTGGGAATGTCTGGTTTTAAATGGATCTCTGGTTCCAAAGCCGGGCTGGACAGGGCTTGGCACAACCTGGCTTAGTGGAAGTGTCCCTGCCCTGTGGAATTAGGTGATCTTCAAACCTTTCCATCCCAAGCTATTCTGGCATTCAGTGATCCAGTTTCCATGGGAAGATGAGCAAAAGCTTTTGTAATCCCAGTGAAATATTAACAAATCCTTAAACGTTCCTGTAGCTCGCTGGTGAGATCAGTCCTGTCCAGTTTTTAGCATAAAAGACTCTAGAGTGGCTTGATAGGCAGAGTTTTGGCTAAGCTGGGTGTCTTTGTCCCTTGATGAGAAATTTGGTGGCAAAAAAGTCTTCTCCAGCGGTCATGGGTTGTTATTTTACCAGGAATTGGGTGTTGTTTGTTACAATAAGCCAATCCCAAACAAGTTATTTATTGTATCACAGGAAACAGCAGTCACAGGACAGCAACAGCACCTGAACTGGGTGCACAATATTGATGGAAGCCCTTGGCACATTCCAGAATATTCCTCTCCTTAAGTTTTATTCCATTACTTTATTTCTCTCTCTGATTATCTCTCTCTGTTATTCCTTGCATTTCTGCTGCCTTTACCACGGATTTTTTTAGCTTGGTGGAAAGGGCTCCTGAGTCTCATCCCTCTGTGTCAAGCACCATCCATGCTGGTAAAGTTTGGAATGTGGGTGCTGCTCCATTCTCCAGCACTCAGAAGAGCCAGGGCTCATTCCTCTGTTAAAATAAATTTAAAAAAAAAGGAATATTAAACAAGCAAGCAAGAATATTGTATGAGTTGGAGTAAGAATTAAAGATGGTGTCAGTGCAGCCACAACAGGCAGCTTGAGAGTTTCCAGAATTAGGGCAGGGATTCATCCTGCAGACTTTGTTAGTAAAAACATGGATGGGTGGTAAAAGCATGGACCTTCACATCCCCCTGAAGAGCTGGAAAAGTCCTTCTCCAGGACTGGAGCAGAGGTGTGGGATTGGCACATTTTGGGTAAAAAAAGCAGCTTGAAAGAATATCCCTGGGTGCTGACAGCACAGAGAGATCCCAGGGAGCAGGGTGGCTCTCACCCTGAGCTGTGCATTCCTGGGAAACGTTTCAGCCAGCATTGTGAATTTGTAGTAATAACTCCTAAGATGAAGCCTCCCTGCTGGCTGAGAAGGCAAGGAACTGCTTTCTGCATTTACTTCAGCAGAGTTTTATGGCCTTCCACGTTGTCAGCAGGACTGCACGTGGGCTCACCTCTGGGTCCTGGCTGCTTGCTTAAATGAGAAAAAGGCAATTTTTGCTGCTGTTATCACTGCAGATGTGGTTAGGGGAGAGGGAGATGAGTTTGATTTCTCCTTGCACATCAGCACTTGTCAGGTGATGCAGGGGTATTGAGTGTCTCAGCGCTGATATCAGATACAGGGGATGAATTTTCATGTTCAAGGGGGCTTTTGTTGGGAATTTCATTTAACTTAATTCAGTTGGACACTGGATTTAAAAGTTGAGTTGACTAAACTGGGTGAATCAGAGGCACAATGAATGGAAGGCATCTCTGAGGTGTTCTACAGATCAGACTAAATCACATATTGGTGAAAAATGTCACAAGTTGCTCTTAAAACACCTCTGACAAGAACCATTTTGTCGTGGACAGTTGTCCTTCCTTTCCCAAAGCTCTAGTATTTGTAGCTCAAAATCCAAGTGAGACAAGATGGTGCCATTGAACCTTCAGTTTTTTTCTGGGAACCAGAGTTTTTTTCAGCAAATTGATAACTGTGTAGATTGAACTTGAATAATCCTGCTGTTCATGAGAACAAGTGCCTTTTGTCCCAGCTGTGTGTCCCAGCTGTTTGCTTGTATTCCAGTGCTACGTGGTCACCTTTTCCTAAGCCTTTTCTGCACTGCTGAAATAATAAAACACAGGAACTATTCATTTTTCTTACCCAGTGGCTGCATTTTAATGGTCTGTCAACTTCAAGGAAAGATTTGTCAGGTAAAAGCCTCCAGATGACTTAGGCAGTGATCATCCCTACCTGCCCTCAAAAGGTTTTGTGCATGAAATAAATCCCCTGGGGTTTTTCAGGAAAGATGTGTGAAAGAAGGGAAGGCAGAGGAGAAGAAGGAGAAGGTGTTACAAATATAAACCACTTTATAAACACCTTTGCATTAAAACACATCAAGGGACTTGCATTCTTCTGGTGGCTACTTTTGATTTGTTAAATTAAATCACTTGACCTCTGTTTGGTCACTTGGCAGAGAGCAAATATATTCATGAAATGATGACTCCTCTGGGCAAATGATTTATAAGCTTCCTCTCTTCCTCTGACCACCCTTCTTGAGAGAGAAAAGATTCACAGCACTTAAATAATGAGAAGAATAGACTTAAAATTGGTTGTGTTGCACTTGGTGAATGCACAGAGCAACATGGGAGCGTGCTGGATGACATCCAGATGGGAAACTTGGGAAATTCATCAAGTTAATATAGTTAATAATTCTTGTTCTTTTTATTTTATTGAGATTGAGATGGGTTATCTTTCAATCCAGCTGAGTAAAATCATTGATGAATTGCCTCTGCACAACAGTTGACACTTGCAGTTGTCTTCAGTATTTTGTTTTCCATTTGTTTCTCCACCTGTTGCTGTGATTAACCTAATTTTGATGGTTTGTTGTCATCTCAGAGCTGAGGGTCACATATCTGACCTTCAGGCTAAAATGATGTTTTTTGCACTCTCTCCAAAGCAGGTGTAATTAAAAAACCCAATGTGCCTTATGTAAACAACCACACAAATCTTCTTCTCATTCCTGTTCTCAGGACCTTCATTTATTTAGCCTGGCAAAATCCTTAAAATTATTTAGAAGATTTAGTCATCCATAGTATCAAGACTGAAGCAAAGTTTCCAAAAGTTCCTGAAAAAAAACAAAGCTAAAAACCACCAAATGTTGCCATTCTTTCTGTACAGGATGAATATTCTGGAAGTGTTCTGCTGGTTCTTACCTACTGCATTTTTTCAGCATTCCCCAAACAGGGCTAGAAAGTCAAAATATTTGCCTGAAATCATTTTTTTTCTCGGAGCAGTCAATGAAGAGCACTTGTGACTCAACAGATCATGACTCAGAAAATGATTTAGTTGCTCTTCACCTGCATTCAGTCCCTGTTCTACCACGCTACAATACTCTTTAAATTTGTAATGTTCGTTCTGTTTCTTCAGTCTCTGTGCTCTCCAGAAGCACTTAGGCTTGGCTCAAAAACTGTCACCTTAATCCCTTTGTCTTTAAGTGGATCACTGTCCCAAGATCCAAAAGGATCACTAATCAAGCTGTATGTTCTCCAAAAATGAAGCTTTTAGATGCTTCCCACCCTTCCATAGCTCTTTTTCCTCATCCAGTGCCAACATCTACCAGGCTGATGGCAGACCAGGCCAGGAGGCAACAAAACCAGTATTTCAAGATTTTTTTGAGTCTTGTGCTGTTTGCTTGGAGTCCTCTGGTTTTTATTAGTCTCTGCATATGGTAAGGCCACCTGAGAGAGAAAAACCTGCTCTGATGGAAACACAAAAGCCAAAAAAGAAAAGGAGTTTGGGGATGAGGAATAGGAAAGATGGTTTCATGGAAGCATTTTGTGGAGCTTTCCAGCCTCAGATATGACTCTTGGACTTGTGTAAGACATAAATGAGTTGCAGGTCGAAGATAATGCTGGAATTGGAGGCTTAAGGCATGGGCAGAGCAGGGAGCTTCCAAGAAGGGCTTAAACACCAAAGTCCTCAAAAACAGCAGACTAAAGAAACCCCTGCTGCTCCCAGCCTGGGCTCCATCAGCTTGACATTCAGGATGGCTGCCTCAGGCATCCCTCAGTTATATCCCAAATTTGACTTCCCAGCTGCAGCACTTGTGTGTACCTGGAGCAGGAGGGCTGAGGACAGGTCCTGCTCTGCCCAGGTGCAGGTTATTTGCTATTCAGAGCAGGAGAGCTTCCCTGGGACTGACTTATAGATCCAAATGGAAATGATTCCTGCCCTGGGCTGCTCACTTTGACCTTCAACCCATTGGAGAAATCTATTCCTCCTATCCTGGCTTATTTATTATTTGTGAAACATTCATGACTTCAAGTTCCAGTTAAGATTAGTTCGGCTGCCTGTCATTTTTATGTTCAAGGTCGGATTAATTCCTTTCATCCAGCAGTGGGAAGCTTCTTGAAAAGGCACATTTTCCCCTCTTCCTCCAGGAAAAAATACTGGAAACTTGCAGTCTGGGATGCAGCAGGTTCCTCCATCCCTTGTAACTCCTTTTTAGTATGTTGCCTGCACAATTTTATTGTGAAAGTTTTTCTCTTCCTGTTCTGTCTTTTAAAACACAAGGAAAACTCAGGTGTACAATAAAATCCAAATGTTGAGCCAGCCACAGCAAAACTCTTTACATTAAGAAAAAAAATGGGATCAGACTTCAGTTTGTATCAGTTTGGCTGCACCATGCTGTCCTTGCAGGCTCTGATCGTGGAAAGGTGAAGCTTTGCAAGCTCATCCTGAGAACATTTTTCCACCTGAGCAGGACAACTCTTCCCACAAGACCCTGAGACTCCTTGAAGAGTCTGAGACTGGACTTTTTTGACCCATGGACTCATAAATGGGTATTGAATTGCCTTCAGGTCTCTTATAAATTAAGTAAATGAGAATAAATTAAGTGAATGAGAAGGAGCTGCTGTGGCAGGCATTGCAGGCATGCCTCCCTCAGAAGTTTTCAGCACAACCCCGTGGAATTTTGGTTTTCCTTTCAGCTCTGCACACCCGGTTTGGTGAAGCAAAACCAAACCCTGTCCTGCATCCACATGAAGCTTCCAGCAGAGACACACCCTGGCCAGTCACTTGGAGTCATCAGACAAACCTGTGAATGATTTTACCTGTCAAGATGAGAGAATTAGTGAAAAATGGATTTTGTCATGTGGATTCTTGGCACTCACGTGCTGATGGGAAATAGGGGCCTGGGAATTCTAACCTCTGTTAGCCAAGAGGCTTTGGCACTGAGCCAGTTTCTGGCTGTGAGTTTGAGAGGAAAGTTCCAAAACCTCGGTTTTGGACCTTTGTTGAAAGCAAGAGAGATCACCCTCATGTGCAGAATGGTGTGTGGGATCCATGGGAAAACCCAACCAGAGAACCCTGGGATCTTGGGAAAGCGAAGGAGCTGCTCTTTCTCTGTCACTGTTTCTTCCTCATCTGCCCCAGGCTCTTGTAGGGCTGAAAATAATCTTTTTTCTTATTCACTAACCATGTCCAAACTCTAAACTGTCCTAATCTTTTTTGTGGCTCCTGCTGTCCACAGCTTGGATATTCCAGCTTTCTCTTTCCCAGGCTGTTGGAAAACTTGGCAGTGCCACAGCTGCTTCCTCTTGATCTGGTCAACTCCTCCTTTCTCTGACTCCAGGCACGAACATCCAACCTTTAGGTCTTGTATTTCTTGTCTTGTTCAGAGCTCTGTCCTCACCCTTTTTCCTGCCACTGCTTCCACTACTCCTGAGCAGATACACAGAATATTCAGGAATTTTGGGCAGACAGCTCCGTATTATTTTCACCTGGTTGTAACATACCTTCCAAAACAGAGCAGCACAACTGAGTGAAATATTGGCAGCTGTGAGGTCTAGAAATAAACTTTATCTGTGCCTTTGTGCTGAGGGTGCTCATCTTTGCAGGGCTGGGTCTGCCAACTAAAAGCACCTCGGGGGAAGGGTCTTTCCTGAGCTCTGGCACTCTGAGCTTGGCAGAGGGGCTGTGCAGGGTGTGTCAGGGTTGCTGTGCTCCTGCTGTTGTGCCAACTTGGAAAAATACAACTTTTTTTTCCTTTCTAGGGTCGATGGGAGAGTCAGCAAGATGTGTCCCAAGGTGCCACAAACTCCAGTAGAGGCATTAGTCCATCTCGTACCTCCCTGCCGGGCTCTGGGCAGCAAAACCACTCTCCTGATCCAGGTAAGGGCTCTCCTACAGCTCCGAGAATTCCCTAAAAGTGGAATGAAGTCACTGCAGCTCCTGAGTGTCACAAAAAGCTGAGCTGGTCTCAGAGTGTGCTTTCCCTTGGCTAATTCTTCGACCGTAAAAGCCATCTCAGACTAAAAAGAAGAGTTTTTTACATTTTTTATAGAGGGTTTTGGGTCAGCTTTGGGTTGTTTTTTTTTCCCCTTTCCCCAAAGAATAACTGTTTTCGTATTTCAATTTTTTTCTTCCAACAGGAATTGGTAGCCTGGCTGCTTCCTACCTGAATCCTGTCAAGTCCTTCGTGCCTCAGATGCCAAAGCTGCTGAAGTCCCTCTTCCCTGTCAGAGACGAGAAAAAGGGCAGGCAGAGCTCTCCCCTTGCACAGCAGGTAAGGCATTAAATCACCCACGAAATTCAATATTGGTGAGTGCTGCTGGGCAAAGAGCTGTTTTATAAAAGTTGTTGCAGAGCAAACCAAGCTTTTAGGCACAGCAAAACCTCGTGATCCACTTCCCCTCCATCCTGTCCAGGGATGGCGGAGCTGCTGGATCTTATTGATACACACCCAGCCCACTTGGCTTTTTACAGGTGCCAGCTCCACTCCCAGTGTGATTTATGGGCCTCCCACTCGCAGCAACAATGGTGAAATTTATGAAGGGCACTTAGTGGTGTTTGTGGATTGCCAGGAGGAAAATGTAATTCTATTTTTAATTCCTTATTTCATATCCCATCCCCTCCCACCCCTCGCCTTTTACCAGCTTTTCCTGTCCACTTGGGGCAGTTGCTTTTGTTCATTTTTATCTCTTCCACGTGTCAGGGAAGCATTTGATTTCCTTTTTTTCTTTTGGGTGTTGTGCTGTGGAGCTCCCACCTGCTCCAGATGGGGCTCTGTGCTCTGAGCAGAAGTGAATGCGTGGTCAAGCTGACTGAAAAAAACACTTCTGTCTTTTAAAAAGACACCAGATGAAATACAGAAACCCATTATAAGTAATATCATCTCCTTTATTTGTGAGGCTGTGGTTTATTTATAAAGGAATATTTCCCTGTAAAGTAAAATCTGAAGGTTTAACAAACTGCTGAAGATGAATCTGGAGCTGGATCTCGTGTGAAAGTTTTTGGGAGTCCATTCTGTCCATGCTGGCTCTGCTCTCATCCTCTTCTCTTGCCTGGAGCTCTGCAAGCTCATCACTTGTTAAATCAGACTTTTCCTCACCTCTTGCCATGCAGACAAACATTTTAAAGAATATCTTCCTCAAAGCACAGCAAAACAAACCCTAAAATCCTTGAACAACTCTTTTTTTGTGCTTGGATCCAGGTATTTTGTTCTGTTGTTTGCTACAACTAAATTTGCTGTTCCAAGAACATCCCTGGACTACAGGAGGTTGTTTTGGCATAGGAGAAATACAGTAAAATATTAAATAAATAGAGCAAAAATAAATCCACTAACACTTAAATATTTTTAAAAGTAACTTATGACACATCTAGCACCAATAAGAACGAGGCAGATTTAAAATATTTTTAGCTTGACTGGGGATTCATTTTACATTCTCATGTTGCCTTTTGCTTGCTGTTGAGGCTGGAATTGTACAAACCCCCTCATCTATGACCCGTAGAGAATTAAAATGAAGGTGGTGGCTTTCTTTCAAGGTATTTGGGTAAGGAAAGATGCAAATAGGTGCTCTTACAATTGCAGTGAGAGCCTTTCACACCTTCTTGAATCCTCAGTGAATCAGTGAGAGCTGAGAGGAGAAGCGAGGCCTCATTTCCTGCCTCTAGTCTAACCACCTGTTCCCACTCCTTTCCTGTTCAAGATCAGTCGTGGATGATTTGTCTAGAAATCAAGTTTTAAACTACAGAGACATCTCTTTAATGAGATTTTCGTTTATGTTACGGATTACTATGGAAAGTCAACCAGGTCATGATCTCAAGGATTTTTAATAGGAGGGAAAATGCTATTAATGCTTTGTTTTTTAAAGTAATAAGAGGACTATGGGATGCTTTAATGCTTGGTTGCACTGGAGAGCAACCCAGGTTTTCCATGACCACTGGATCTGTGTCATAAAATGAAATTTTAGAATCACTCTCTACTTCCAGGTTTTGCAATGGAACCAATCAGTTGTATTGCAAAGGCACCTCCCTGGCTTGAGAGATTTTACAAATTCCTTGCAACTCTATCCATAGGGAAACAGGGGTTCTTCACTGCTGTCAGCAATCCCAGGGAATCGTGGAATATCCTGAGGTGGAGGGACCCACAGGGATCATTGATCCAACCCCTGGCCCTGCACAGACACCCCAACAATCCCACCCTGTGCATCCCTGAGAGTGCTGTCCAAACGCTCCTGGAGCTCTGGCAGCCTTGGGAATGTCACTTTCCCTGGGGAGCTGTTCCAGTTTCCCACCACCCTTGGAGGGAAGAACCTTTTCCTAATCCCAACCTAAGGAAAAGTGCACAGAAGAGAGAGAGAAAACCTGAAGGAATTGCCCCAGAATCAGCTCCAGCTTCTTCCGTGCAGCACAAAAGTAAAGAGGTGCCTTTGTAGCAAGTGTGGCTTGAAGATCATAAATATCCCATCCCATAATCTCCCGTGCTGCTCCTTTCTAATGGCCTGAGGATGCAAATGTGGGCAGAGGAATTGAGCTGGGGGTGGTGATGGATGGCTGAGGGACACGGGGGGCTCGGGGGGTCACTGCCAGCCCCTCAGCTTTAGCACCTCATCCCTCACCTGCCAGAGCCAGGCAGGCAGCCAGGAACTCCTGTGGAACTGGAGGAACTGTGCCACGGAGGGGACACAAAAATGATCTCTCTGAGCCTCAGAGAATGCAGAACAGCACCTCTAGGTCTGTGGGAGAACGAAATTTCAGTGCACAGGGGACATAAATGAACGTGCAAGGTGGGAGAAGTGGGTGGTAAACTGCCAAAGTACGAGGGGGAGGCAAAGCCAAAAAGGACTTTTTGGCTTTAATTGCAAAGGAATCTGAGCCTTAGCTGGGAACTGCTGGAGTTTTGTTGCTCTAAACAACAATGTGGGAGAGCGAGGTTCAGGAATAGAAATGACAAAGAGCGTGGAAGGATCTGAATAATCCTTTCATGGCTGGAAGCTGAGATATGGGGAGATCCAGGCTGGATTTTGGGAAAAGGTTCTTCCCCCCAGAGGGTGCTGGAGCACTCTGGAACAGCTCCCCAGGGAATGGGCACAGCCCCAGGGCTGCCAGAGCTCCAGGAGTGTTTGGACAGCACTCTCAGGGATGCACAGGGTGGGATTGTTGGGGTGTCTGTGCAGGGCCAGGGGTTGGCCTGGATGATCCTGGTGGGTCCCTTCCGACTCAGGATAGTCCATGATTCCACGATTCCATGAAAAGCAAATTTCCAAAGGAGCAGGACTGAACCTTTTTCCAAGTCCGGCGTTGAAGTTAAATTCACCAGGACCATTCCAAGTGGGTGTGGTACCAGATCCCTGATCCTGTGCTGCTAAGAAAGGAGCTCAGTTCTGATCAGTCATTATAAAAATACACTTTGTAAATGATTTTTGCAGTTTTTTATTTCAGTCCTGCCCATTGCTTAGAGCAGCATCGACCTTAAAGCAAGTGAGCCCACACAAAATCATCTTCACAAAGTGATCTTCCCTTGTGTAGAGTGGTTGCTGGAGCTTCCAAAAAAACCCAAAAAAAGCAGAGACATCCCAGTCAAGGTGGTGGCAGTGAACAAAATTGCTGTCTTTGACCTTCTGCTGCAAGTTTAGTAACTAATCTGGAGAATAATGAACCGCAATTAATGAAATCTGCTCTCGTATTCAAGTGTGTTTCTCAGACAGCACATAAAATAATTGAAAGAACTTCCTGCTCTCTAATTAGTTAGATTGAATTAATTTGGCATAATAGGATTCTTTATGTAACTCACAGAACGGCTTCCGATGAAGCTGTTTATGTACCTAAAAGATTGGGTTCTGATGAAGCTGTTTATGTACTTTCAAGTTAGAAAATGCCTCTTTTCTCCTTTATCTGGTGCCTTTAAATTAATTGCCAGTAGTCTGTAAATAAAAAAAAAATTAAAAAAGCCAACAATTGAAACCTTTCTCGATGGCTGGAATTGCTTTTTATTCTCCCAGCCCCTTCTGGAAAAAGCTGAGCACCACAGAGTGCAAGATTTGGAGCCTTCTGCCCCTCACTGCTTGTGGGGAAAGGCTTAAAATCCTTGTGTAAAATATGCAGGTGGATGGAGAAGCAGAGTTTCATCTCTCTGTGCTTAATTATATTATGTAGGAATTGAAACTCCTTTTTTATCCACGTGCTGAGGCTTTCCCAGGGCGCAGCAAGCAGAATTCCTGTTCTTTTCCCTTGTGACCCCGTGGCTCTCCAGGAGCTGCCTGTGTAATTGCATTTCAGGGCATCACTGGGTGCTGACATTAAAAACGGACATAATAAATTTCAGTTTCTGGTTTTTTGGCATTGCTGTGGCAGAAGGAAATTCCTGTGGCCAATTTGGTGAGTGGATTTTGGTCACATTCGTCTCCAGGAATCTTTCTGGATGCTCAGATGTCTTTTGTTAGCATGGGGCTTAAGAGAGAGACCTTGAGTCACAGATTCATTTTTTAAAAAAGTTACAATGAACTCTTTGAATTTCCATGTAATTTGTTTTTGCTTTATGGTGTAGCCACGTGGAGAGGGCAGCTGTCACTTCTTTCCTCTCCACCTTCTGATGCAGACATAGAAATTAATCTTAAAAACTAATGAAATGCAGTTAATGAAAGGCTTTCTCAATAGACAAAACCTCTTTTCTGGCAGTCCATTAAAAAAAACAGTTTCATGGATGGGCCTGGTGCACAGTGTAATTGCTAGGACTGACATTCCTTAATCAAATGTAAATAATGTGGCCTCAGAGAACCTTCTTTAACATCTTGAGGGCTTTTTTTCTTTCAGAGTTTCAAGTAAAAAATCATTTGGATGCTAGAGTCAGCAGAGCTCGTGTGTCTCCTTGTGACTCAGTTGTTGGTGTTTTGATTTCTCTCTGAGCTCAGTTTTCACTGTCATCCTCAAATACAAATCGTTTTTGATGAGAATGAGTGTGGGAAAGTGGCTTTGGGAGTTTCAAACTATTCAAATTTCTTTATAAACTAACTTAAAAATGGGCATGAACTACTCTTTTAATCTGCCAGGACCTAGAAATGAAGCAATTTAGCGGCATAGAAAATGGTGTGGTAAATTTTGTATAAATTATGGTGGAAATGGGGAATTCTGAAGTCTTATTACAGGCTGAAATCTTCCACATAGGGAAGGTGGAATTAAGAGGGGGTTGTTTGGGTTAATATTTAAATGCAGAGTGTATTTAGAGAAGAAAATGAACAAACACCAAAAATCCTCAACAAATGAACTTGCACTGGATTTCAGATCTCCTTGTGGGAGGCAGGAGATTTTATATTTGAGTGATTAATGACTTTGCCCTCGATTTTAAAATAATTTTGAAGAGGAATATTGTTGGGGAGGAGGGGTACCTTGTAAGAGAAGAGCAGTGGAAGTTTGGGATAATGTCCCTTTAGGATTGTATCAACCTTGGCTAAACCATTGCTGGCACTCACAGGGCAGTTCTTGGCTGCCCTGGCCCGATCTGTTCTCTTAAATGCCACTGAACTTTGTGCATATTGGGTGTTAATACTGAGGGATTTTCATCCAAGTGACACGAAATCAAAGGCTTTGCACTGAAGTCATCAGTCACTGCTGCCAGAGACGTTTTACAAAGTGTTTAATGGCACAGAAATACCAAATGTGTTTTGCTGAGCTCTTCGAAGAGGTGGCCATTGTGTATATGTGGAATCTGTGGGATGAAAAGATGTTCATTCAGGGTTGGTGTTGGTGCCTCTGTACCTGGGGACAGACACACGATTGCTTTTCCTCTTGGAGCTCGCCAGTGTGGCAGGTTGGGCTCTCTCTCGGTCACCTCAGAGAATGTGCAAAGTGACCTCTGAGTGAGCAGAAAATGTGCACTCGTGGAGATCAAAGGATTCATGGAATCACCCTGGAATCATGGAATGGTTTGGGTGGGAAGGGACCTCAAAGCTCATCCTGTCCCACCCCCTGCCATGGGCAGGGACACCTCCCACTATCCCACATTGCTCCAAGCCCTGTCCAACCTGGCTTTGGACACTTCCAGGGATCCAGGGGCAGCCACAGCTCCTCTGGGCACCCTGTGCCAGGGCCTCACCACCCTCACAGCCAGGAATTCCTTCCCAATATCCCATCTATCCCTGCCCTCTGGCAGTGGGAAGCCATTCCCTGTGTCCTGTCCCTCCATCCCTTGTCCCAAGCCCCTCTCCAGCTCTCCTGGAGCCCCTTTAGGCCCTGGAAGGGGCTCTGAGCTCTCCCTGGATCCTTCTCTTCTCCAGGTGAACACCCCGAGCTCTCCCAGCCTGGCTCCAGAGCAGAGGGGTTCCAGCCCTTGGAGCATCTCCATGCCTTCCTCTGGACTCTCTCCAGCAGCTCCACATCCTCCTGATGTTGGAGCCCAGGGCTGGAGGCAGCTCTGCAGGTGGGGTCTCAGAGGGGCAGAATCCCCCCTCCCCTGCTGCCCACACTGGGGGGATCATCCCAGCACAGGGGGGATTTCTGGGATGTGAGTGCCCCCACCTGGGGCACCTGCAGCTTCTTCATATCCTCAAAACCACCCTGCACAGAGCAGCAGCTCTTAGGAGGAGACAAGCAAAGATGCTTTAAAGTGAATTGCTTTCATGTTCTCCCTCACTCCGTGTTTTGTCAGCTTGGTTGAAGAAATTCTGCCAGAAACCATCCCTGTGAAAGGGCTGTGTTTTGCCAGTGGATAAACAGATACGTTGAGTTTAGCAGTCACTGTCTACAAACATTTAATGATAGAATCTGGCTCTGGATCCAGAAATATTTTTCATCCAGCAATGTCTTCCCACACAGTCCCAACACTTTTTTTTTTTTTCCAGTGCCCCCCTCCACAAGGAATTTGACTGCATTTCATCCCACAGATCTGGTGTGGTGCCCTCGCTGCCCCAGTGAGGCTGTTCCTGCCCATCTGCTTCTTGTCAGCACCAAAGCTGGGCAAGTGCCACCTCTCATAATTGCTTTTTTTCTCCGTGTTTTTCTAAACTTTGCTTGGCAAAGTTACTGTGGTTTGGAGATCTGTCATCCTTTCAGGAGGAGAACTTGATGAGGAGTGATTAAAGCCTAATGGTTTTCTTTCTTTTGCTGTGTGATACCAACTGGATTTTTAGATTTTTTTGTGGATTTGCAGGCTGTAAGACTGGAGGTTTTGGAGAGATAAAAAACCCAAACAAACACTTCCTTCTGTTTATTTATTTTAAAGGGGAGAAAAGAAAATCAAAGGAACTGAGAATTAGCTTTAAACACTTTCTCTTATTCCAATACTGAGTGCTTATTTCTGGATAATAAGCACTGGACAAATTCTATAAAATCTAAAATTTGCAGGGTTTCTTCATTGCTTTATTCTGATCCATCTGCTTCCTGGAGCCCCAGATGCTGTCCCAGTGAGGATCTCAAAATGCTCAAACTCACGCACCCAAAACAGAGCCAGTTTACCCTGAACCCCGTTCCAGTGGTGAATTTTCATTTAGCAGGTTTAGGAACAAGCAAAAAACCCTCCTTTCCTGCTTCCTTTCATTGAATTGGAGCTTCAGTGTCTTCAAAAAATTTATTTGGGTCCACTGTGACCCT
Organism: Ifrita kowaldi; assembly: GCA_013398055.1. Classification (NCBI taxonomy): domain Eukaryota; kingdom Metazoa; phylum Chordata; class Aves; order Passeriformes; family Cinclosomatidae; genus Ifrita; species Ifrita kowaldi. Next base: position 144,176 of record VZRS01001749.1, on the reverse strand, counting down.
CTTGGGGTTTTGTGCATCTTTTGTCTTCATTTTCTACCTTGAGCCACCTTGGGTTTTTTAATGCCTGGCAATCTCTGTATAAGTAATAATTATTCTTTTCTCCCATGATTATTCCTCTTGAGGGTCAGTTTAATCATATTCCTGCTTTGCTGGGCTTAGAAGGGAGGGAAGAGGAGATTCCTTCCTCTTCAGCTGGAAGGTTTCCGTGCTTTAAACAGATTGTTGAGTTCTGGGAATTACTTGTCTGGGAGCTGAGCACTGCCTGGGTGTTTGTACAGAAGGAATTCTCGAGTCCCTTGGAGAGAAAAAAAGAACAAAAGCAGACAGCTCCCGAATTGTGTGCTGTGTCTCCCTTAAGGAGCTCTTCCCCTCAAAGTCTGAAGTTGCACTTGCAGTAAATTATTTAACAGAGCTAAAGAGATGTTCCTGCCTTTTCCTCCCCTCTCCTTCTCTTCGTGCTTCCCTTTCCCAAGGTTCTCCACTGAGCTGGTGGTTCCTTTCCCTGCTGTGTGCCAGCCCAAGCTGGCAGCGTAGCCTCAGATTTATATCAGCTGTCACAATGTGCTGCTCTGCTCTCAGGAGAGGGATTATTTCAAATCTGCAACATAAAAACCTGAATATGGAGCAAGGGAGGACCAGTTCTTGTCAGTGCCCACATATCCAGCACTGTGCTGCAGCAGTGGGAATGCCCCCTGGGAAAGACCATGCACAGACCTGGATTCTGCCTTGCCTTTTGAGTTAAAGCCAGGAATGCTCAGATCCAAACTGATTTAGGGACTGGAGATGGGGAAAAAGTTCTGGAGATGAAATCATGGGATCATCAAGTCCAGCAAGAACTCAGCACCACGCCCATGGTCAGGACCAATCCATGTCCTCAGGTGCCGCATCCACGTGGGTTTTGGACACTTCAGGGATGGGGCAGCCACAGCTTATCTGTGCAGCCTGTGCCAGGGCCTCCCCGCCCTCACAGGGAAGGATTTTATCCTCATATCTAACCTAAATCTTTTTTAGCTTAAAACTGTTCCCTCTGCCTGTGTAAAAAGTCTCCTGTTTTTTCTGACAAATTCCATTTCAAGTACTGAAAGCCCAGTTTAGTTTTCCATCCTTTAGTTACAAAGGTTTGCTTAGGACCCCTAAATTTCAAATACAAGCTTTAACATTTACCAGTTTGACAATATTTAATCCTTTCATTGAATGATTCTCTTCATTTCCCTCCCCCAGGCTGTCCCACGAATTATGGTTCAGTCAGCCAGTCTGGATGCCAGTGCTGCAAGGATAAAACAGGTGAGCACATCCCAGGATGTGAGGTTACAATTTTTATATTCACCTGCTAGAGGTGGCTGAAGCATCAGCTGCTTAAAACCTGTTGCACTTGTGCTGTTGCCTCGCTGTGAGCCTGTGAAATTCAGCCTGTGCTGCTGGGTGTTTTAGGTCCTGGTAAAATCTCCTCTCCTTTTCCTGGTTATACTTTTATATTTGAAAGCATTAGCAGATAATTAGCTGAAATTTAGATGGTTTGCTGCTTTGAAAGGAAAATTTCTAGGCTCTGACAGTGTCGATAAGCAGGATATGGCTGTTACTCCAAGTGTAGAGCTTAATTCCCCATTTTGCCGTGATATCATGGAAAAACTCTTGCTAAGCTGGAGAGAAAATAGACCCTGTGATCTCCCACTTCTCAGCAGAACTTCAGTCCCTGAGCAGCACATCAGCTTCCTCCCACTGTGCTTTTATTGTCTTAGAAAACTGTGTGTTATCCAAAGGGAGAATGCAGAGAAAGAGCAAAGCTCCTGAGTCCACATGGACACCACCCTTCCATAGGAAAGTGAACACTGGGGCTTTAATCTGCTGGAATATTTAATAAAAACCCACTTTTTAAAATTATTATTTTATTTTTTAATACATTTCACTTAGAAATAGCAAACCTTTGGTGCTGAAATTCCTGTAAGCCAGTCAAATCCCTTTCTTCAAATGCTGCTTATGTTTCCAGTGGAAAAGGCATTTTGGGAATAAGCTGAAAATCCTGTAGTTTGGGACACTCAACCACTAGATGGGAGAAATCACAAAATTGTGAATAATAAACAAAAATGTTCACCTGAGACCGGATTTGTTCAAATCTGCCCTTCTCCAACCTCTTTTTTTTCCCCCCTTTCCTATTAGCACCCCCCTCCCTCCCTCCTTCCCAAAGAGATTTAGAGACACCCTAATCTTTTAGAGTACATGTGCTGGCAAAAGATATTGATCTATCAGATTTAGTAAACTTTACAGCCAAGAAATACATCACTGAAATGGGCTGTTAATCTCATGAGGTGCAGTTAATTTCATCCTCTGGAAGTGCGAGGTGCTGGCGGCGCTGAGGTGGGAATGGCATTTGGAAACGGGGACAGAAATGACGGTTTAGGTGCAGGGGGATGATTTATCCACCCAGAGAGTTAAGCCAAATAACTGTGAGAGACTTATGGATCACAGCTGCTTCCCATTCCATATAAATCCTGCTATTCAAACAGCAAATGACCATTCCTGTAATATAAATAATTTTTCAGTAAATATTGGGGAGCGTATTTCTCGGGGTTGACACTTCCCTTATTAATGCAAGGGGTGAGCTGACAATCCTCCCAGGCTGGCAGGGCTGACTTGGGATCAGCTTCCATCTTCTGGAGATTGCAGCTGCACGGGGATTTAGATAAAGCTCAAAGCCTTGGTGCTTCCCAGAGGTCTTGGATGTGTGCTTTTAGCCCCAATATTTTGGATAACAAAGCCCCACATTCCTTCTCCCCCGGTGTTTCAGATGAACCAAGAGGAAGCAGCGAAGCAGCCCCTGCAAACTGTGGCGCAGACGCCCGAGGCGGACAAGAGTCTGGAGAAGACACCCAAAGTGCCTTTGCAGCAGCCCACGGGGGACACCCAGGCCCAGGACAGCCAGGAGGGGCCTCCAAGCCCCCTCAGTGAAGCCTCCAGCGGGTACTTCTCCCACAGTGTCTCCACAGCCACCCTCTCCGAGGCCCTGGCGGTGGGAAGCGACGCTGTGGCTCAGCCAGGAGGTCCAACACCTGCAGGGAGTGACTCCCCAGCTCCTGCGGTGGCTCAGGTCCCTTCTGATGTGCAGGGACACTCGGACAGGGCTTCTGAGAGCTCTCTGGGCACAAAGAGGGAGAATCCCCCCACCTTCAGCCTTCCAAGTGCTCCCCCCAGACTGAGGGACGGCCACGAAGTGAACGGGAAGTCTTGCACTTCTTACCCCAGCGAGCAGGGAAACGACGCCTCTGCAGCCACTGATGCAAAACCCTTTCTCTCTACCTCTGCTCCGAAGGAGTCGATATCCAAACAATCGGTGGAGTCAGCAGGACAAGCCAGGAAAAAGGAAACGGCTTCTGGGGCTTTGGAACTGGGGTTTCCCAAAGCTCATCCCGAGCAGCCCAGCGCTGCAGCCTCCCCCTTCAAAATCCAGAAGGTGAAGACATCGGAGCTGAGATCCTTCACCAGCATGCTGGGATCAGATCCCACGAGTTCCCTGGGCACAGAAGAGCAGCGGGAAGGAGAAAAGAGCACGTCCAGTGCCCGTGGACTGAACCACAACGGGGCGGAGACGGCAGAGGAAAAACTGGAGGTGATTTCTGACTCTGAAGATGCCAACGAAATTCCCGAGTGGCTGAAGGAGGGAGAATATGTCACGGTTGGTGCCAACAAGACAGGCACCGTGAGATACATCGGGCCCACAGACTTCCAGGAGGGAACATGGGTTGGTGTCGAGCTGGATTTGCCTTCAGGTAAAACATCCCCTGGATCAGATGGGAAGCAGCTGGTGTGTCCCAGCTGGCAGAGCTCATCCTAAATCTCCTTTTTTGGAGGTTTATTACCCACTGAGGGGTTTATTGCCCATTGCTGGAGGCCTTTTGAGAAGGGAAATGTAAAAGGTTTTCCCTGCTGTCATCTTTTTCCAAACCTGCTCTCACTTCCAACCCCTTTGAGATCCCAAACCATTCTGTGACCCCTGACTGTCCCTTTTCAGTCATTTCTTTGGCTTCTTACACTGGAAGCAGGAATCAGGATTCCTTTTCTGTGCAGTTTGGTGAGCAGTAGCTGCAGGAGACAGGCCTCGTGTCCATAGGATTCTCTTCTGGGCTTCTGCTGCGAGGATGGGGCTGTTGAGAGCACAACAGGAGTTGTGGGATTTAGCTCAAAGGGACATTTAGGCTGAATGAGCTGCAAAGGCTCTTAATAGGTATTAAGAGGTAATAGGATTTTATTTGAAAGTAAGCTTTCAAATGGCAAAAAAACTATTTCTGTGTGCATATATAGTGTATTTATTTATGTATATATACATACACACCACTGTATGTGTGAAAAGCAGTGGGAGATAATCATCTACCGACCACCAGCTCATACAGATAATTTGAGGTTTCTTTCACCATCTCATTTGTCATCCCTGCCTGACTCTTACCTGTACAGCTGTGGAATTCCCAGAGTTTAGTGTTTCCATGATTTTTTGGAATCCAGGGTGCAGTTCCCGGGGAGGCTGTTGCTGTTCCTGTGCTGTTGCTGTGGGAATAGGGCATCTCCAGCACACAGGGAAAGGAAGATGATGGCTGGGATTTGATTCCTGCTGGAGTCCAGGCTTCCCAATCCCTTTCTTCTCCAGGAGCAGGCAGGACTGGGGGAAGGCAGGGCCTGCCAGTGGAAAACCCAGGAGAGGCACAGTGGCAGTGAGAGGATTTGGGTTACCCAGGGCACGTAAAGTCCCTTATTCCAATCCTTTTAGCCGAGTGCAGCAATCCCAGGCTGGGCTGTGAATCAGCACATCCCAGGGAGCCCACGCTGCTCCCTGCTGCACATTCCCTGGATTGGAGCAGCTCATCCAGCAGAACTGTCCAGGATCCAGAGCTCCAGTATCTTCCCTGTGCATGGTGTGCTCATCAGAGCTGAGCTGGGCAGTGACTTCCCAGCAGGTTTCAGAAAACTCTCTGGAGTTTTCCATCCTGGAAAGCAAACTGGAGCTCTTGATCCTTTTGCAAGCTGTAGTAGTTCCTCAGTCCTGAATTTGTGCCTCATTTTAAAAAAATAAATACATATTTACAGATGCATTTCAGTTGTGGAAGGTCACCTTCCCTCTGTCAGGCTGCTCCAGTGCTGATTCTGTTTGCACATCCCAGTAAGCAGCAGCTTCCATGGAAAAGTCAGGAGGTTTTTGGCCTGCTGAGGGCTCAGCTGCTGATGTTGCTGGAATTTTTTTTCCACCTTTCCGTTTCCACAAGGATTAAGACCCTGGTTTGTTGGAGCACAATTGGCTTCTGGCACAGCTGGAGCTTCACTTGGGGAATGTGGGCACAAAGTGGTGTCTCTGTCATGCTGCAAACAGGGACAGAACTCCCAGGACAGGGAAATCCAAGTCCCAGCCATGTCAGGGTGCTTTGGACCCAACATGGTGATGGTGGAAGGGAGAAGGAAACACCCCAAAAGCCAAAAGGGTGACTTTATGTCATTTAAAGAGCTGTTGGATCTTTCCACATTCCCTTTACAGATGGGAACAACCCCTGAACAGTGATCCTGAGAGTTTTAAATGATCTAAAAGGAGAAGTAGAAAGATCTCAACAGCACCAGCACAGAGAAATTATCCTTCCTGTTCTGTGGGGGGTTTATAACATGGAAACAGTGACAATCCTCCACTTCAAACATCAGCTCAGAAAGCCAAAAGCTCTTTTAAATGTCTGTTTTTCCTTCCTTCTTGACACCTTGCTGATAGAACAGATCATTTACCAATTTGGGAGAAATTACAGAGTTCTTCTGAATAACAAGTGGGAAGGAAGGACAAGGTGGAGTGTCCTGTCCTGCTCAGAGTCACTTTCCATGCAGTGGCTGTGCTGGGGTTCAGCAGGGAGGTTTTACCTCCAGGGTGCATTTTTAGGGAGCAGCCGTTCTCCCTCTCAGCACTTTTTCCTTGCCTCCTTCTCTGGGTGCAGTAGCACCAATTTGCACAGAATAAAACCCATTTTGTAGGAAAAAATCCTTCCCTGTGAGGGTGGGGAGGCCCTGGCACAGATTGCCCAGAGAAGCTGTGGCTGCCCCTGGATCCCTGGAAGTGTCCAAGGCCAGGTTCTCGGGGTTGGAACAGGATGGGATTTAATGCCCTTCCCATCCCAAACCATTCCGTAATTCCATGGTTCTCTTGTCCCAGGTAAGAACGACGGCTCCATCGGAGGGAAGCAGTATTTCAGGTGTAACCCAGGCTATGGATTGCTGGTGAAGCCGGGCAGGGTCAGGAAGGCCTTGGGCCCGGCGCGGCGCCGGAGCACCGGCCTGAGGCTGCAGGGAGCGGCCGCGGCGGAGAACAGGAGGAGCGGGAACTTCTCCGGGTCAGCCTCCAACCTGGCCTCCCTCACAGCCCTGGCCAAGTCGGAAGGAGGATCCACGCTACGACTGGAGAAGAGCCAGAAAAACGCAGAGAACAGGAAATCCTGGGCAAACTGAGAGATGCCAGCCCAGCAAACACCCTGGGACGCGGCCGGGGGAGCCGGCGGCTTCGGGAAGCGAAACCAGCCATCCCAACTTCCAGCTGGTGGCAAACACTAATGAAGGGTTTGTTCTCTCTGCTCTGGGTGATTGACACGATAATTCTTTGCCTCGTCATGGTGCTGGATCCTTCATTTCCTGCCCCAAGTCCTGACGTTTCTGGGGGTGACTGATGGCAGCCGGGGCCAGCGCGCGGTGGTGGGTGGGTGTAATGAGCTCCTTCTCTTCCTCCTTCCAGAGGAGAATTGGTCAAACCATGGCACAACTTCCCAACAGCCACAAAATCCTCCCCAGGCACCGGCGCTTCCCTTGGAGCGCACGGCAGTTCCTGAAGATCCTCCCCAGAACAACAGCTCTGTTGGAATTCCATAAGGGCTGTGTCAGTATCACCTAATCCACCATGGAAGGGCAAGGTGGGAATGATTCCAGGCAGGCAGAGAAGTGAAAGTAGAACTTTGTTTGGAGATAGAGAACCCTCGAAGTCCCTTGATGTAAAAAAGCAGCAGCCCCTGGGTTATATGGCTGGGCCGGTGCCTGTTGGGATCACTGCCCCGTTATCCCACTCTCCTTTGGAAATCAGCGTGGTCTTCCCAGCTGGTTTGTTGGGAATGGGAGAAAGCCCAAGGCCAACTCTGTCCTATTTTTGGTCCATTTAACGTGTGCTCTCCCTGTGACAGGATCCCCTCTCTCAGTTGCCCCGGAGTGGCAGGACCTTCTCCTTGCTTCCTCCCTGTGGGCCGAGAGGATTTTTGCAGAGGTGTCAGCACTGAAGTGCTTCCCTGTTCCCACCCAGCTTTTGGAGACACTCGGAATTTTGCCAAGCAGGGGGTCTCTGCCCTCGTCACAGCATCAATCCAGTCTATTTATTTTTATTTATTCTTTTAAAACATGAAATGTTTGCGCTTTACAATCATCCCCGCCCGGCGCTGCACAGAGGAGCTCTCCCAGCACCATCCCGAGTGCCGATCCAAAGAGGAGGTGCCTCTGTCATCCCCAAAACCAGCCCCTCTCTTGGAAAGGGGGAGCTTCGGGCTGGCTTTTATAAAACTTGATTTGATTTGTGGCTGGTTTTTAGCTGCCTGTGGCCCAGGGGACGTATCCCTGTCTGTGTGTCCATGCACGGATTGGCCGACGCTCGTTTTCCTATCAAATCCTGAAAAGCCACAGATTTTTCTATCCTGAACTGTTTATATCTTGTTTAGTCATCACGGGGGGATTGGACAGCCTGAGCTATAGATGTTTTAGCTACGTGGGGACTATTTAGGATGCTAAATTAATGATTAAGCTTCAGTATCTCTCCCATCGCTGCCCGTGGGTATCCAAGTGCCTTAAACCATCTGGTTCCGAGGTCCAAGGGAAAGCTCCGTTGGCATCAAAGGAGATAAAGATGCTTAGCGAAGGAGATAATTATGCTGATTTACTGTAATTAATATCATTTATGCAGAAGGAATAAAATTAAAATAGCAACTAATCTGTAGCAGAAATAAGTGGGCTGGATTCCGATGCAGCCCGCGTAGAACTGCCAGGGATTCGTGTATCCTTCCAGCTTGGTGTAAGTAGTTTCAGTGTTCCCTAAATTTTCCTCAAGAAATCTTAATATAAAATGTACAGAGCAGCTTTTTAAAGATATTTTTAGTGTACAGTTTTCCCTCTTTTCCCTTTGCACGAAGCTCCTGTCCATCCAAGCCATGATGGGGGAGGAATTTGGTAGTAAAGAATTCGGATGCTGAAATCCCAGGTTTTAAAATTAAAACCATTTTTATAGACACAGCCCACACAACAAAACGCTTCATTTTGGGGGTCTGAGGAGTCTTGCTGATGGAAGAGCACCCACGAATTAATTTGATGCCTCTTACACTGCCTTGTTGGGTCCCTTAACTCCACCCTGACTGTGTTTTTAATTGCACTTTGTTCCCATGTGCTGCCGGAAGAAGTTGATGTGAAACAGTCCCTCCCCGGAGCTGTGTGGTTTTAGTCTCAGCATTTCAGATACTTGGATTTAGAGATGTCTTTAAAACTCCTCCATGTTTGCTCGGTGGCCCCTTTGGGGGAGATGTGAGGGGAGGAACCTCCAAGTCCTTTTGAAGCCTCTTTTCTTGCACCACTGTCTGGGAATCCAGGATTTCCACGGGGCCCATGGAAAGGTGTCCAGGCTGCAGGAGAGAGGGGGAGGGACAGAAGGAGCTGGGTTGATGGTTCCCTGTTTCTGCTGCTGATTATAAACTCCTCTGGCCTGTTTGTGCTCCAGCCCTGACCGTGGTTTGGTGTTTGCACACCTGGGACGCGTGGCCAGAGGCTGATCCGACTGCTCCGGGCTGGATTCCCTCTCCTCCCGCCCTCAGCTGTGTTGCAGAACCACGGGGAGGGGTGTGAAGGGTGGTTGGAGCAGCCCACACCTGCTGCCTCCTCTGGGATAACGTGTCCTGGGAGGAGGAAATCTCTATAATAGGGCTGGGATGATTCCAGGAATCCGGTGGGAATGATGAGCACGAGGAGCCTGCTGTGCCTTTGTGGAGGGAGGACCTTGCTCAGAGCTCTCCTGGTTTTCACCATCTCCTTTGACTTCGGAAACAAAACCTCTCCTCAAATGCCACCCTAAAATCACCCTGATGCAGCTCAGGCTCCAGAAAGCCAAACAAATTTTGGCCGTGATGGTGTTCCTGGAAGATTCTCTGACTCTCTCCTGCCTCCTCCCAGCCTTTCTGGGCACTTGAGGTCTTTTCTAAAGGTGTTTCCCAAATTTTTGGCACAGCGAGTGGCACGTTCTGTTACTCAGAGCCATCTGTTACTTCACCCCAGCTAAGCCAACTAACCAGAAAAGAGGTAAAAACCATCACGGAGGTAATAATAGATATTTTTTATTGATAATATTAGAAAAACTCTATTCTCAGCCTAAAGGAGGAGGTGCTCTTAAACTGGAACCGCCCAGCACTGAGGCTGGCATGTGAATAGCTATGCATATTTTTCCAAGGTTTTCATGCACTTTATACAGGGAAGGAGAAGATTTAATGCAGGAAAGTGTGATTTGTAGTGAGTGTCTCATCTCTGGTGTCTCTCGGGGCTTCGGTCCTGCTGGCTGCGTCCCTGAATTGTGGGTGGGTCTCGGATATTTGGAAAATGGTGTTGGTGGGTTGGAAAGGCTCCATCCACCCCCGTGTCCACAGGGCCAGGGGTCCCTCCTCCCCACGGGGTGTCCCTGATGCTGAGCCAGCCAAGAGGAGGCTTCTCAGAGGGACTTTTTGGGGTTTTCTCAAGCCAAGCCAAGCCTTTTTCCTGTGTTAGATTCAGCTCTTGAGGTGTTTTGATCTCCACATCCAAAATCAAGCCCGTTCAACCCGAGGCTTTGGCTCTTTGCTGTTCTCTGACGTTGTTTGGTTGAGGAAAGTGAACAGAAGCAAATTCTGAGTGGTGACAACGCCCGGGTCCTTAAGCTGAGGGTTTTGTCCGTGGCTGGGGTGGAATGTTCAACACCCCTGTGCTCTCCTACGAAGGAAGAACTCCCTCATTCCTCCCCACGGTGGTTGGAACCTCAGCCGAGCGGGGCCTGGGTGTTGTCCAGCCCCGTCCATGCCCTGCGGAGCCGCCGGAGCCGTGTCTGTGGTGATGCTCCTGCTGTCCCTCCGCCGGTTCCTCCAGTTCTTTGCACAAGATTTTATTTTCCCAGTGCCTTATCCCGGGGCCAGCAGCCGGGGTGGCCCCGGGGTGCCTGGATTTTAGGGAATGAGGCGGTGAGGAGCGGTGTGGGCTGGTCACCCTACACAATACCCTGAGTGGGGTCATGATCAAGTGTCTTGTTCCTCCATCTCCTGTCTCTGTCTTTGGTTTCTGCCCTCTCCCAAAAACCCTGATCCTGTTGGGTTCCCTGGGAGCCGGTCCCAGCTCGTGTGTCCCTGCCAGGGGCAGACCCTGCAGGGGCTTTGTGTACTTTAAATGAGCTGAAATCCAAAGAGACTTTGTAATGAGCTGTAAAGTTTTTAATTATTTCTGTACCATACTAAATGACTGTAATATTGTATCATACGTGCGATGCCGCCTGCAGGACCTGAATAAACGTCTTCTGTAGAGCCGGGATGTCTGGGCTTTGTCGTTCCAGATAGTGGCACCAAAATGTTTAGAATCGGAATAATTTAGGTTGGAAAAGCTTCCAAAATTGAGTCCAGCAGTTCCCCAGCACTGCCAAGGCCACCACTGACCAATATCCCCAAGAGCCACATCCACGTGGCTTTTCAATCCCTTCAGGGAGGGGGATTCCAGCACTGCCCTGGGCAGCTGTGCTAGAGCCTGACTGCCTTTTTGGGGAAGAATTTTTTCCTAAAATCCACAGTGGGATGAGGATCCCAAGGACTTTCCTGCCTTGCTCCAGCTTCGTCTGTAGGGAGGTCGATGCCTCAGGGAACTGCCACAACCAACCCTGCCAGCCAAAAAGGCCTCGGGGTGATGAGACCCCCCCCTCAGCATTCCATGATGTCCTTGAAACCCCTGCCTGGGCCACATAATTTCCTTTTCTTTGGCACCATTTCTCTCCCAAGCGCAGCTTCACACTGGAAACAACAAGCAGGGCTGGACTGGGATTATTTTGTGTTTTTTAGTTTATCTTGGCTTTTTTTTAGAGCAACAAAGGCTGTGTTGATCCCCCCATCCCCACTGAAACTCAGCGAGCAAAGGATATTTTTATCAGCGCTGTCTTGCAATCAGCACACGAAAACAGCTTTTTTTTTTCTTTAAAGCCAGTTCCCTTTTATGTTTTACCTTCTGAAAGAAGAAAACCCTCTTTGGCTGAAACACAGGAGCTGTTTGAAGTGGCGTCACTTTGTTCAAACCTCGCTCTTCCCGGAAGGTGGCTGCGGCACCTTCCCTGCGCTGCCACGTTCTGTTCTCCAGCCAAAGCTGGCTTGAAAAGGCTCCCATCAAAAAGAGCAGGAAAATAGTTTCTAAAAACCCCCAAAACTAACAAAGAACACCTTTCCCCCCGTTTTCCTTCAAATTCATGCCGCTTCCATTGGCCTCGCTTGGCTTCAAACACTTTGCCATGGGAGGCAGCAGCCCCTGGGCTTCACCTGAGTGCAGAGAGGAGCTGCCCTCCCACGAGCTGGGCACATTTCCGAGGGGGTTTTGCTCACCTTTGGACACCAACCTGTGATAAATTATTGTTTTTTCCCTGATCAGTCTGGTTTCCCACCAAAACAGGCACAAAGGGCTGGAAGTGCAGCTTCTCTGCAAAGCACAGGCCTCCAGTGTGGGTTTGTTCCTCTTGTTTTAACATCTCCCAGGGAAGCTTTTCCTGGTTTTCAGCTGTGAAGAAGGGAGTGGGCTTCATCCAGCATCCCAGGGTAGCTACAGACACCCCTGGAAGTGTTTGCCCCATCCCTGGAAGTGTCCAAGGGCAGGTTGGATGGAACTTGGAGCAGCATGGGACAGTGGAAGGTGTCCCTGCCCATGGGGTGGTACCAGGTGAGCTTTGAGGTCCCTTCCATCCCAAACCATTTTGGGGTTCCGTGATCCCCAGCCTCCTCCCTCCCGGAAATTCCCTCTGCAAACACAGCAGCTCTGGCAGCTGATGATGGGGAGGGTTAAGATAAATTTTATCCTCCTTTGATGTCTGAGAGGCACAAGGAGCAGTTTGAAAGGTGTTTCCACCCCTAAAGTCCAATATTCATCACCTGCAGCTCTCCTGAGTTGCCTTCCCCCTTGTTTTGGGGTGTCCATCCTGAGCAAAGCCCCCACCCACAGCTGCAACTCTTGATTTTCACCAGGATGGCAGGACCTGGGCACCCTTTCACTGAATAAATCAATTCCTGTGACTTTGCATCTTCTCTGCCACCTGGCTCAGCCTTCCACACCACCTGCAGGAATTTCTTCCCATTCTGAGGAAGCTTTTCCCCACCCACCCAATAAACCCTCCTTGAGTCCCCCCCCCAAACTGCTCAGCCCCACCAGGCCAGGACCAAAGGGCAGCCCCAGCCCCTTCCTGCCTTGGGCTCCTCAAAATTACCCCTGTACTCAATAATTCAGCATCTTCTGGTTTTATCACCAGGTGGTCCCAAAGTCTGCTCCCCCCAGACCTTCAACTTGAGCAAGAGACTTTTACTGTTGGGAGGGGATTCACAGGGCCCTTCCTGAGGCTCCAGGAGCTCCTGGGGTTTCCAGAGGGAAGGGCACCATCTCCAAGGACACAACGTCTCTGTATGACCAATACCTTTACCTGTGACAAACACAACCCCAGTCAAGGGAGGGAAAACTCTACTCTCAACCATCTCCTTGTAGTGGAAAGAGCCCTGAAAGGTCTCTGGAATCAGCCCACGGCTCAAATTCCAAGTGATTGCACTGCTTCAAATCCACCATCGTGTCCATCACCTTCATCCCTTCCAGAGACCGTCCTTACAAAAAGGGAGTGCACAAAGAATTCCATTTTCCCCAAACAAATGAACATTTTCTACATTCACTTTGTTCTCAGGACACACTTTAGGTCTCGCACCCAAGCCCTGCACAAAAAGGACGACGGAAGAAAAGGGTCGGTGTTGAGTTATACATTTTTATTTTCTAATAGGTACAATACTAAAATAAACACAAATTAAAAAAAAGTTTTATTAAAACAAAACTGTACAAAAAAGCAGTTATACTACATTTTAATTACAGAACAGTCTACTGTCCAAAAGGCACTAATCCAGAATAGGAGATACAATGATACAGGACTCATTTGAACTATTTTAATCAATACAATAGAGCACTTGTTTCTCTGTCCATTCACATACAGAAACAAGGACTTTTGCTACAGTCATTACACATTGTTATAAATATGAGCCCTACGTGCAAAGGTGCAGTATCGCTCTCCCTGGGCCGCGGGCCGGCTCTAACAAAGACAGGGATTAAATTAAAAAGGGAACAAAAAAGGGCCACAAGGGGAGAGGTTGATGGTTCGTTTTTGCAGCAGCTGCCACCAGGGGAAGGTCTGATGGATATTGACCCTCGCCTGAATTTCGGATGGAGGCTGGACCAGTTTCCTCAAGGGTCTGTGGTGGGACTGAAGGTGAACTTCCATCACCTCCTGCCCAAAGCTTTGCATCAGTTACTCCACTACATCCTGTTCTATCCAGGTTCCTTTGGCCCTTTCTCTCCCTGGAGAGTTCTCTGTGATGGATAAATAACGATTCCCAGGCACACCAAGGGTTCCCAAGTTTCCTACACTATTTTCTCCTTGCAGGGAGCCATCAGCGCCTTGCAGATAAAGGCAGTGACTGGGAGAAGAGTTTGGAATGTTCTTCTCAACACTCAGTGCCTTCACTGCAAGGGCACCTGGCGTACGATGGAGCCCTCTCAAGGCTGCTCCAGCTTTCCCAAAGCAGAGCCAAAGTGCCCCAAAGCCACCAGGGGTGCTGGGGTGGATGTTCCTGAGAGGGCACAGGGACTTACAACCCATCACCTCCCAACCCTTCTTCCTGACAGCCAAGCTCCCCAAGTGCACCAGCGTGGGGAACACGAGGAGTTTCCTCCATCCCCCGTGGGTGTGACTGAGCTTCACCGCCTGGGACTGCCCCGGCACTTTCTTCTCCACAAGCAACTTCCCACCACAAGGATCTGCTCATCCTCCTTCCCAACCTATCCAATCCATTTTTTTCCCCCAAAATGTCAGGCTGAGCAGCAGCAGCAGCAGACCATGGACACTGTTCAGGGAACAGCTACATGCAGAGGAGTCAACCAGCACATGAATATTCAACTTCATGATGAGGAGCAGCACAAGGCGCCCAGGAAATGAAACATCTTGTCTTTCAGCTGAACAAGCAGCCCTTAAGAGCAAGACCAGGGTGGATCTGAAGGGTTTGATGATGATGATGATGATGATGATGATGATGATGATGATGATGGGCATCACCTGACTCGTTCCCCGTGGAGGAAGGAGGTCGGACGCGCGGGCGGGAGAGGGATACTGCACCTTTGGAACAGTGTCATACACATAAGACAAAGACAGGCATCTGGATGTTAACAAAAATAAGTAACAAAGAAATATGATTAAACAAAATCTCTTCTCACATCATCCTATACTACATCCTCCTTCTGCTTAGCAGAAAATTGTACGTACACAAAAATACAAATACACAATTTTGTAGAACAGTCTGATTTTAATATATTTATATATATTTATATTTATATGAGTGGCAGGTTAGTTCATTATATAGAGCTTTTTGCACTTTTGGCTCATATGCAACAAGGCTTTATAAATTCAGCTTTAGCTTTCATTCAGGTTTTATAGCTTCTTGAACATTTGTTTTCACATTTAAAGCAGCATCCAATTTGCAAGAGGAGTTGGTGGTGGCTACAGCAAGGATCAGGTCAAGAGGTTATTTGGGGGCTGGGGGGAGGAGAATATACATTCCAGTGTGTGTGTGTGTGTGTGTGCGCTAGTGCTCATGGAAAACAGACCAGAGGGTGACCACACCACTCCAGGATCCCATGGTTACCTCTTGAGGTAGGCAGGACACCTACAGCATATGAGACACAGGGCCCAGCTGGGGCGAACCAGCAGCTGGGTGGGAGATGCCGACGGAGGAACGGACAGGGCAGGGATGGGACACGGCTCGTCTTGGGTGTCACTGATGCATCTGGTGCCAGTGAAGTGACAGGAGGCAGCTGGAGCCATCCCAGCACGGCCCAAAGAGGAGATGCACGGCTGGCACCCGCCCCCAAGCCCAGGTCACGGTGGGACAAAGTCGAGACACACAAAATTTGGATGTGAGGAACCTCCCCGGCCTTCGCTGGGGTTTTGCTCCGTTTTTGTGTGGCTCCGAGGCTGTTCCACCGTCCCCTCAGCTGTGGGTTTGCAACACTTAACTACAGCATCCATCTGCTGTCACCAACGTCCACTGCCAGGGACAATCGCTTTTCAGGGAAAATATCACTTCCAAAAGGCATCTCAGAGCAGGGCCAAGGATCCGTGTGTGCCACGGGCTCCACCAATAGCGGATTTCCATCAGGAAATGTCCTGATTTCCATCAGGACCCCAGCAATGGATTCCCACAGGATCACTGCTTCTATCAACACCCATCCACTCCCCAGAGGCTGAGCTTCTGCTCTCTGCAGAGATGTCCTCACAGCTTTGCTTGCCAACAGTCCTTTCCCAGGCTTTCCCACCTCACATGTCACAACATTTTGTTGCTAATGAAAAACAAAACATCTACACATGGATTGCTTTCATTTGCTGAACGCTTAAGTGGTACTAAAACACCTCCATAGTGTTCTGTTACCTCTTTTCACTCTGGTCAGAAGAAATCCTCCCTTAATACAATTCTTTGAACTATTACTGATACCTTTTTTCTTCAAACCCACATAAAATTCTCACCTTTACAAAATTATAACCACCTGCCAATAGTTAGGATTATTTTGATAAAATGTTGAGCAGGTGCCACTATGATAAACCTAGAAATAAATAAGAATATAGGAAGAAACTGCCTTTGGGATTCCAGAGAGGTTTTGGCTGCCCCATCCCTGGAAATGTTCCAGGCTGGGTTGGACAGGGCTTGGAGCAACCTGGGATAGTGGAAGGTGTCCCTGCCCATGGCAGGGCATGGAACTGGATGATTTTTAACGTTCTTTCCAACCCAAACCATTCTGCGATTCCAAAGGAGGTGAATAAAGAAGCACATCAGCTTTTTCCACCCAGACCTGCTTTTCCAGAGGTCGATGTTTATCACACAGAGCTCTTTGTATCTGCAATCCAAGAGGCAGTTTCCTACCGAATTCTATCCAAGCTTCCCCCCTCTTTGCCATCCACCCCAAATCAGAGATTGCAAACGTTTGGCTGAGAAATGAGATCCCCCCCAAAAGACTGAGAACCAATGGGGGCAGCACGAGGAAAGAACGAGGAGTTTTTTCCAGCCAGATTCTGCCGGGCTCTGGACTCGTTGGAGGGATGTGCAGAGGGATGCAGGGAGGGCTCTTTTCTTAAGAGGGAAATGAGGTCTAATCCTATTCCTCCAGCTCGCTCTGGAGTCCTGTTCCTCACTTAGGCACTTTTTAAATTGACACTAAGAAAAAAACCTAAAACAAAAGAAGTACTGCACGTATCTCACACTTCCCCGGCTCTCGGCAGCCTTGGGAAGATCATAAAGACCAAGAGGAAGACAGCCAAGGCAATTTGTCAGGATAATAGTGCTCCCCACGGCCACAACTGACTCTGACTCGTCACCCTCCGACAGAACCGCTGTGGAGCTGAACTGAGTTTAAATCTGCTACTCCTGGATTATCTTTAAGGGCACAGCCTGTCCCTCAGTGCTGCAATGACATCGTGTCATCCCACAGGAGCTGACTTCCAAAGGGACACGGAGCTCTCCCAGCCTAAACCAGCAGCGCTGGTGGGAGAAGCACTGCCCAGAACCATTCAGAACTCTGGCAGCAAGATCAGGGAGGCTTTGATGAGATTCAGAAAGACATTCCTGGAGCCAAAAGCAAGGAAGAAAGGGAGTTGCTTTTGGGTTTGTATTGGGTGATGGAATAGGAAATCTGTCCCTCCCGAAAAACCAAACACGGCTCTGACTCCACAGCAACCAAAAACCAGTGACCAGGTTCGGGTCAGCACGAGGCTCAGGATGACACCCAAATTCACA
>VZRS01001749.1:88764-127048 GCA_013398055.1 Ifrita kowaldi | reverse complement strand
AAAAAAAAAAAAAAAAGAAGAGAAAGTTGAGAAAGTTCAGTGGATAACACTGAAAGATGGGAAGCTCAAATTCCAAACTCTGCTTTCACTGTAATTTTTCATTTGGAAAAGTGACTTCAAGATTTTCCAATCATTTTTAAACCTAAACCAATTTACGAATAAAACCAAAAAGCTGCTCTGGCTGCAATGAGTGATCCCCAGCCCTGGATAAATCAAGTGTCCAAGGAAAGCAGCAGACTCCTGGGAAAGCTGTGCAAATCCAGGGATCCTCTCCCAAACACCCACATTAAAAGCAGGCACCCAAACCAGGAAAATCCACTGCTCCAAATAAGGTTCTGACACAAAGGCAAAATAAATTGGAGCAAGAAAGGCCAGGCTGGACAGGGCTCGGAGCAACCTGGGATAAGGGAAGGTGTCCCTGCCCACAGCAGAGGAGGAACTGGATGAGCTTTAAAGTCCCTTCCAACCCAAACCATTCCATGATTCCATGAAAAAAACCACTTCCACCTGGTCCCTCTCCCATGGTCCAACCACCTCATTTCACACAGGATGGTGCAAGTGAAGAACCTGCTGTAAACTGGCTGAATTTATGAGCTGGTTCTTCTTTTAAGTGGCCAAAGTGGATAAAATTGTTCTGATTTATTCCATATATTCTTAGACTTCAAGTAAGTAATGGATACAGCACCATCTAAAAGGCCAAAGGAAAGGGGAATGTCTCCCAGTAAACAAATCTTCCCAGTAAAAAAAGACAATCCAAGTAATAATAAAAAAAATTATACCTAAAACCTACAATTTCTGTGATTTTCTAATCATCCAAACTGCAAGGAAGGAAGGGAGAAGGGTCTGAAGGCTGGGAAACCCCAGAGCAGAAAGTCTGGAAGCTTCTGCCCTACACTGGATTGCTTTTTATAGGGTGGAAACAACAAAAATCCCTTCCTTGGAGGCTGCAAGGACAACAGGTTCAGGTCAGAGCACTTCAGGATAGGCAAACCAGGTGAAATAGGATTAGCAGGGTGTGAAGGAGCTTGCATGAGAGAGAAATAACTTCTTTGAGAAGCACTGAAATTTGGGAAAATAACGTGACAAATTCAGCACCAAGAATCAACTTCAGAGGGAAGCAAACGGCTCAGAGCAGCTGAGCAGGGACAGCTCAGACTCTCCACAGGAATTCCTTCAAGGAATAACAGCTCCATGGAGGAAATAAGGAGACAGTTTAGCCAGAGGGCTTGTCCTGGCTGTGGGATTTTTTGAAGCCATCTGATAATGGTATTGTGAAAATCAGCTGCTGAGGCACTGCAGCCCTAAGGAATGGTTGTGACTGATCAAATTCTGTTTATGCTGAATTTTTGGGGTAATGGTGAAAGAGTTTGATCGTTTGGAACTGGAACTGGGATTAGAGACATAAGGCACGACGCGTTCTCTGATGGGAAGTTCTTGCTGTAGAGAACCCCTCCAGAACTCAAATCTCTAAAAATTATTCAATATTCTGAACAAGTTCTAAAGGTAAAAGACACGTTTTATCTCTTTGGAGTCACAGATTTACAATTAAGGCCAGAAGGGGCCAGTCTGTCACCTGCAAGGAGACCCTGAATGTCGGGTGGCCTCCCACAATCGTGATGCAAACTCCCCACTCCATCTACTTCATGTAAAAAAAAAACTAAAAACTTAAAAAATCAAAAGAAAACCCCAAACCAAACCCTAATTGAAAGAGTCTCTCTATTCTGCATCACTCCTCACAAATTTTATCACATATATCCAATGGATTTATAAACATTCCCTCATCTCCACAGCGTTTATTTTCTCCAAGGACCTGGAGAAAGAGGACTGAGACTTAAAAACCTCTAAAGGAAGAAAGAGTTGGGCAAATGAAGAGCTCTGAAGGAAGGAAGTGGTGAATTAAAGTGTTAGAATTGAACTGTTCCTGCCCATGAGCAGGAACACTGCTTTTTATAGGGCGGAAACAATATAAATCCCTTACTTGGAGGCTGCCAAGGTGGGAATGTTTGGTTAAACTGAAAGGCAACTCNTGGGATTTAAAGTCCCCTCCCACCCAAACCATTCTGGGATTCTCTGAAGCACCTCTGTGAGAAACTGAACAAAAGCAGGGCTCAGGTTCCAGCAACAGCTCCTAAAAACCACTTCAGTGCTGTCCTCAAGAAAGATCCCAAGCTGTTTCTCCTTTTCAGGGAGCACTTCCAGATTTTGTGCAATACCCCTGGGTCTTTCCCACCAACATCTTGAATTCCTTCACCATTCCAAACCCAAACTCATCCCATCCCATCCCACTGGAAGTGGAGATGCTCCCGCTGCTGTTTTCATTCCATAATTTTATCAAATTTTTTCAAGGTAAGAACAGCTTGGATGTGTCAGAGACAATCTGTGGCATTTGGGGCTTGAAAAGATCTGCTCATAATGCATAAATGCAATGGAAAACCTGGTCAGTGAGCTGATATTTGGAATTCCTGGCTCTGGTTAGCTCCTGGAGGATATTTTCCATCCTGTCCCTACAGCCCTGTCAAAGAGAGAGAGCAGCAACTTCATCAGCAGGCAGACTTCAAAAAAAATTATATCCAAAGTCAAACGTGCTTTGAGGAATGGAATAAATGCTTAATATTCTTAATGGAATATACTGGGTGAGAAATATTAATTAATAATTTACTTTCATTATCTCTTTGCCCTCCTTGAGCGATCTGACAGATAAACTGTGTAAGTAAAATGTATTTTTAAATCTCAAATGATGTCAAATATATCTCAGAAGGCTGAATCCAACCTCTTAATTAAAGAGGTGGGTTATTTAAGCTACATATGCCATCTTGCCATAACATGGAAGACTTTAATTAGTTAAGGAGAAGGGAGAGGAGGACGGGAAGCTGAATTGAGGCCAGTGACAGCAGCAAGTGAATATCTAAAAATGTATTTGCTAAAATAGAAGTTGTTCCCATTGCTACTGTGAGTGTAGTGGTGGGAACTGTGCTGGAAGAACTGAACTACCCACGGCCACAGGTCTGCTCTGAACTGGGATTCACAAAGATTTCAGTGCAAAGAAGCTGAAAAGTAACTGGAAGATTTAAATAAGAGCCTAAGGAAGTCCCTAAATTCTTTAGCGAGTTAGGAACCTGGGAAGTTTTACTGAATTTGACTCAGAGTCCCTCTAAGCATCCTTACATGCCAAAAAAATGTGGAAACCTGCTTGATAAGTGGAGAACAGCACTGTGGAAAAATCTGGTCAAGAAACTTAAGGGCAAAAACAGAGCACAGGCTCTGCAGTGCTCAGTGGGCAACAGATACTCACAAAAACACATTTCAAAGGCACAGAACTCCCTGGGGCAGAAGCTTTTGGAGAATCAAGCAACAGATCAGGGGAAAATGATGTTATTTTGGGTCACCACCAGATATCCTGGCTGAATGGCAAGGATGGTGTTGAGCCAACTCTGCTGTGGGGGGATATTGTGAGATTTTATTAAGGAAAAAGGGGAGTTCGCTCCTATCTCTGCATGGTGTTAACAGAGAGAGCAGAGAGCTGGAGGAGAACATGGCAACAAGTGCTGATAAGGCTTCCAAACAGACACTGGGAATGGGAATTTGGAGTGGCACCCAAGAGGCAGGGACATTCCCTGCTCCAAGGAACTGGAATTTGGAGTGGCACCCAAGAGCCAGGGACACTCCCTGCTCCAAGGAACCCTCCACCTGCAGACAGGTGAAAACTCAGGACGAGTCCAGTGGAGTTCATGGCTCATCCTCCTCAACTCCACAATGAGCCAGAAGAGCTAAACCAGGCCCTGGGCAATCTGTCCCCAGGCTGTCACACAACCAAGTGTCCTCTTTGTCTCCCAAACTCACTGGGAGTGACACGCACGTGGAGCGGGGAACGGAAAATCAGGAGGAGCAGCTTTGCATAGAAAACTGAACTCGGTTCAGTCCCTGCTGTTGTAAGTCACCATTCATCGAGGTCATTATTTAAGTTTACAGAGGAGCTGTGTTCCAAGTGTCACTAATAACACTGGTATTAAAGAGAATTAGGGGGCGGGAGATCTCCTGTTTTCAATCACAGAAAAGACAGAAATCCTTTTAATCACGGCCATGCCAATCCCCGTCGTTCTAAAGCCGCTAATTACCCGTCAGGGACACCCAGCCATTCAAAAGAGCTGCCATCACCGTGACTGCCATACTCCCATGCATTTATCCTGCCCATCCCAATTACCCTGGCTGCAGCCTGAAAGGATTGAGCACAAGTGTGCTGGATGTTTTGATCAGCAGAACACACCCGCTGCCATTGAGCAGAGAGGGAATAAATGGCAGAGGGAGGCTTCTGCCAAGGCAGCTGAGGGAAAGATGCTCTGCACATACAGAAACATCAAAGGCCCATCACCAGCCCGCTCCAGCTCAATGGCTTCGGTTCACTCCTGCTTGAGCTGTTGGCTGGAGCACTCCAGACCTTCCTGAAAGAATGGGGAAGAGCTCCATGCTGCAGCCATCAAACCCATTGGTTCTTTTTGTGCATCAGCCTGATTAAAAGGGGCATTTAAAGGGTTTTGTGAATTCTCCCGTGTTTCAAATGGCAAATCCTCTTCTAGCTCCGTGGCAGTCGGGGCTGCACCATCCCTGGAAGTGTCCAAGGCCAGCTTGGATGGGGCTTGGAGCAACCTGGGATAGTGGAAGGTGTCCCTGCCCAACTGGATGCTCTTTAAAATCCCTTCCCACTCAGCCCATTCCACGATTCTCTGATATAAACTACAAAGCAACTCCAGGCTATTTTTACATGACAAAACCTAAGGCCAAGGATAGTGACAAATCCTTTAGTAAAGAGTAGGAATTTTTCTCCCTCTGCCTCACTGCTGCCACTGAGATAAACTTCCATTGGTTTGATTTGCTTTACATTTGTTGGACAAAAACCAACATCAAATCGCTGTCACCTCACTGACAGCCCTCAAAACACCCAACCACGCTCTTCTAGTTGTAACACATTTCTCACAAAGGAAAAAAAGATAATTTCAGTGTGTTTTAAATTTGGATTTTAGCTGCCATCTCTAGAATGCCTCTGGTTTTCACGAATGTGCAACATCTTTAGTCAGACAGTTTAAACCCCATAAATTTGACAGCAGAAAGAGAGGCTGAAATGAAGGTTTTAGGACTGTACCAAACCCCTTTTGGCCAAAACCTGATCCAATATCCTGAGTAAATATCCCAGCTGCTCAAATGCCCAAGGGGGAATGTTTTAGGTCGAAATCTCCCTGTAACTCTTCTTGGGAACTGCAAGGTATTTTTTTGGTCAGACCATCAGCCTTCCCTTCCAAGGAATCACAGTGAAAACTCCACAAAACTCCACTAAAGTAGCTGGGATCAGGATCCAACCCCTGCTGCAACAAACACACAAAATGTGGGTAATGAACATGTATTAAGGTCACTGACATGTAACACAACTTCAAGACCAATCCTGCCAACAAAGATTCCTGCCAAATGCCAAAAGCTGCACCAAACCAAAGATTATTGCCTACAAGCTTAAGACTTTGATCAAAAGAGTATCATCAAATAATTTCAAAGAGTGCAAGAACTACTTGAGTGGGAAAACTCAGTTAAAATAAGAGCAAAGTTTTGACAAAACCCCCTAAAGTTTGCTGGTAATTATACAATGAGTTTGAAAGAAGCTGATGAGCACTGGGAAGTGGGGGCTGCACCATGATGGAGCTGGAGTGGGAGAAGGAACATTATTAAAAATGATAATTAAAATGAGTAGGGATAAAGCAGGGGAGGGGTTGGAAATCGTCTCCAACTGAACACCCACAGCTCAGGATTACGGGCAGAGTCTCACACTGAATTTAGTCATTTCCAAAGGAAAAGTGTGACTCCAGCTTTGGATTCCTGTTAGGATCACACACAGGAGAGTGAGCATCAAGGCAGCAATTTTGAGTTTGGAAAATTCTTACACCAGTCTTAGTGGGTTTATTGATATGAAAAATAAAACCTATTTCAACTGTTCTTCCTAGAAGTGGCCAACAGCAAACACTTAAGGAAAGGAGGGTCCAAGTTAGCACACTCAGACTTTTTCCCAGTCAAACCCTTTCAGCCTCTAATAATCACCAATTTGTGATTTACTGACCCAAAAATTTCTGGCTTATCACAGTAGTCACCAGTGGGCTTGAGTTAACCCCAATTTCTCCTGAAATAGGTTCAGCTATGTGGAATTTTTCACTTGCACTCACAGCAGCAAGACAAAGATAAATCTTCACAAATGAAGGCAAAAACTGATCTACAAAATCACAAATGTTACAAAACCATGAAAAACTTACCAGTCTGATGTTAGGCAACGAAACAAACAGAGTAAGTCAAATATCCCTGAAGAACTGTGTAAACAGAGCAAATAATTAATGAAATCTCTAACTTATGGCTTGATTGGAGCCTGGAGCCAGACCCTGCAAATAAAGCTGCTCTCTATTAGTAAACCAGAAAAGATAATTTTTATGAACAGCAAAACAGAAAAAAACCCTCAACAAATTAAGAGAACTTTTTTAAACAAGTCAACATGTACAAATCAGAACTAGGGAACACCTCAACCTGAGCAGGTGTGCCCAGAATCAGAGAATAATTTAGGTCAGAAGAGATCTCTGGAGGTCTCTAATCCAACCCTGTCCAGTTGAGTTTTGAATATCCCCAAGGATGGGAATTTCACTGCCTTTCTGGGCCACTGTTCTACCACTGAGCATGAAAATTCTATTTATATTCACCTGGGATTTTCCTTAATGCAACTTCAGCCCTCTGCCCCTCAGGTTTTTGCTGTGCACCTCTGAGAAGAGCCTGGCTCCGTCTTCTCTGGAATCACAGAATATCCTGAGTTGGAAGGGACCCACAAGGATCATCAAAGTCCAACTCCTGACCTTGCACTGGACCCCCAAGTTAAAACTAATTTATTAAGACAGTTAAACCCAAAATCTGGGATGTCCCCAGAGCCAGCCTGGACAAACCCAGCTCCTGCAATCTCCCACCACGTGCCATGTGCTCCAACCCTCCCATGTCCCCGTTCCTGCCCACACAATGGTCCCACAAATGATGGACAGAGGGGACTAAACCCTTTCCATGACCTCCTGAAGGCTCTCAATGAGATTCCTTAATTGCTGCAAGGGTGCACTGCAGGCTCACACCCAGCACAGATTTCACTATAACCACAGGTGTGTCTGCAGAGTATTCAGAAGACCAACAGAAAACAAATCTGCTGATTTGATCAACTCATAAGGCTTTTGCAAACGTTTGGGATCTCATACTTCAGGAAAAAGGTGGGGGAACTAAAAAAAGACCAACACCAAAACAATCCAGAAAAGAAGTGGAGGTAGAAATTGTTGTTTTAAGAAGACGGTCAGAGACAACAACTCAAGTAAAAGGACTTTATGAGGGACAAAATATCAGCCACGACTCACTCTATGAAGGTAAAAGCAATCTGTGACCATCACAGATGAGGAGCTTCTTAAATTAACTTCTTCTCTGTTCACAGAACAAAAAGGTAGCTCGGATCTGCCACCAGAGCCACTTCAAGGGAACCCACAGAGAACAAACTGCAGTGACTCCAGACTGGCTACAACAAACTGCCACTCCATTGCAGTGCTACAAAAATGAGGCTTCATTTCCAAGGAAACCCACAGACAGAAAGACAAAGACGACTCCCACACCGTGGAAAACCCCCCAGAAGAAAGGCTGAATTCCAGGACACACCCTCCACCAATTCTTTCACTTACTCCAGATCCCATTCGCTTGTCTCGGTACCATCACACTAGCATCTGTCCCACGACAGATAATTCACCTCAAACCAAACAGGCACTGACCAGCTGCAAATGGCTCACTCTGAACTTCCAGATGAAGGCAACAGCCTGCCAGGAGCACCCTGGGGACAGCTGAGGTCCCACTCGTTCCTCTGAGGTCCCACTTGTTCCTCACACTTCTCCATGCCCAAAGAGAAGCCAGAACAGACAGACCCCGAACACAGACCCCACAGAACCAAGGGGCTGATTCCCCAGATATTTGATGTTTTCTCTGGTAAAATGATGATGTGGGAAGGCAGAAAACTTTATTTACCAGGAAGCTACACTCCAGCAGGATCTGCCCATCTCCAGTTGCTCACAACGGGTCTTTTACCTGTCTAACCTTCAGAGAAGATACTGGTGAGGAATGGCAGCAGCTTCCTGACAGTGACAAACAGAATTAAGACCAGATTATTCTACATTAGATGGTACAGACACACAATTTCAGTGGTGTTACTTTGATCCTGCATCACATGAACCTATAATCAGGATACAGACGTTCTAATACTATTTTTATTCTTCCCTATTGCTTTTAAAAGGCAAAGCCTCAAACAATGCCTCTTTTTTTTGTTACAGATACCATAGTAAGCAATATTTCTTTTAAAATTGCAGCTGTCCAACAGTTTGAGTCTGTTCTTTTTAAAATGAAACAGCCAGAACAAATGGTGGTGGCAAGCCCAACGTAAAGAGGTCATCGATTATTAAAATCTCCTTACTATAAATCGTGGATGTTGCTTGTCAGCTCAGTGTGTGACTGTGGAATGAATAAGTAGGTAAAATTCCACTAAGGCTTGAGTTTGCTCGATCATTCTGCTGTGCAAAAAATAGAAATAAAAGCTCTCCCCATCCTTTCACTCCTTAGTACCAAAACATTCATACAGGCAGTAAGAAAATAACTGCAGTGGTGCAATGGTCACTGATCCAAGCCCTGCCTTTCCTGAGTCCGCCCTGACTCTACTCATGAATTTGCCTACTCAAGAAATGCAATAAAACAGAAAAAACCAGACAGCTGCATTCTGCTCCAGTGATCTATATCTAAGGAAAGCACATAAATTTTCCAATGAAATCCATAAGTGGAAGCCGAGGCCAAGCCCTACCTATAGATCTTCAAAGGGACAAAGAGGTGGCACCGCGGTGCCCTCTGAGAGCACAGGATCTCCTCGGCACTTGGGGGAGCAGCTTGCACCAGATGGGCAGAGGGGAAGCTGATCTGGAGGGCTCAGCCTGGCTCAAAACCTGCTGAGGAGCCACACTGGAGGGGTCACGATGCTCTCTGAGAGTTCAGAGGGAGGAAGGGATGAGAACAAGGTAACAGCAACTTCCCTTGGCTCCACCTCGAAAGTGGAGGGGAGCAAAGGGAAACCCATCCTTCAGACTGAGCTGTTTTCCTCTCTTTAAGCTATTCCCACACAAACTGGGAAGATAAAGTGGAATGTGGAGGAATTGCTATGCAAACTTTTATATATGTACCTCTATACAAAAATTTCCATAGGTTTTTAATTTGTTCTCTGTTAATGTAACACAGCCCTGCCCGTCTCTAACACTTCCCGTGCTGTTTCCATCAAAATGTTTCCTCTTACCGGCAGCAACATATCATTTTATCAGGATGCCAGGAGATCATTTCCACACAATGCTAGCAGATGTAATTTTCTTAGATGCACACACAGTTCATCATTTAGATACTAGATGACAAGGTGATCGCAGGGTGACTCTGTAATGCAAGTTTGCTGTTTGGTATTTGGAATTCTCAAATGATAAAAAAAAGACTTATCAAATATAAATATCTTTAAGAAAAAGTAACAAAAGTGCTACATATGATCAAGGAAAACAATTCCATTAGTTCCTGCTACTTAGAGTAGGTTTGCTTTACAAATATTACCACATCCATTATCAGTATGGCTTCCAATTATTAATTAAATTGCTCGTAGCAGTAGAGCTTTCTCACACCTTAACAAAGACAGAGTAAAGAGAACACAAAACATTCACACCCCATTTCTCAGGTAAGAGATCCTCCTGCCTTTAAACAAACAAAAGAAGTTCATATTTAGGAGAATATTTATGCTCTGATGGTTATCTAGCAAAGGTCAGATGTCGGATTCTCCAGTAACCTTTCAGGCTAGTCAGGACGTAGGCATTACTTACACAGACGTGTAAAAATCCACTCACCCATTTCAGGACCTTAACAACCTTCCTGGAAAACATTGCTTTCGAAAGTGGCAAAGTGGAGAGGGGAGTAGGGTGGGGACAGAAAAGGTGAGAGAGGAGGAATTAAAGGTGGAATTGTTAATGACAGATGGGTAAGAGTCTAGACCTCTTCTGAGCAGGCACTGCCAGTCATGCCAAGAACGAGCAGTGGTTCTGAGAAGTGGACTGTTGTCCATTAGACATTCAGCTCATTTTTCATTTGATCCCAGGCTGGGCTTCAACCATGGTCCCAGAGGCAGAAGGCAGCACTTCTCCACTAAGCCACGCAGCTTGTGAGAGTAGAGGATGTCTGTGTTGAATATGTGAGCATCAATCGAAATGTGGGAATGTGTTTCCAATGGACATTCTCAGCACAGCACCCGAAAGTAAACGGAGTCACTGTATGACCAGTGAGGCACGGCTTATTGCAGCTGGAAATCATTTTTTCCCATGCTGGAGTGGGGTTTCTAAGTGTTCTTTTTACTCTCTGTTGATACTCCCGATCTGGTGTCCATCGACCCTGTGCCACTACCTCAGCTTGCATCCTTTCAGTCTCAGGGAAGGGAAAGCGTACGGACTATCGGTTTCAACACGATCTCTAAGGTTATCCAAGATTTTAAGTGTAGCCTAAGACTTGTAATTGAGGGCTGTCTAAAATACCTGGAAGCACTTTGAATGCTAAGACAGAGCAGCAAGATTTTTTTGTGTTTTTGTTTTTATCTTTCTAGCCACTGGGGGCCGGGAGAGGGAGGTTGGTTGGTTGATTGATTATTTATTGGGAATTAATACTGAGAGAGTATATGCAAAGGCTGAGGGCACCATGCCATCTTCACAGAACAAGACCCTAACAGCTAACTGACGTACAAGAAACTGCAAAGTTATACTGTAAGAACACATATTAAGGACCGAGGAAAGTCTGCTAAGGTGCTACGTCTAAAACTAAGTTACTTCTTGCTTTGACCCTCCCCTTTCTTGGCATCAGTCGTCGTCGAGAGCCTCTGTCTTGATCTCGTTGGCTCCTTGCCGGGCCAGCGCCAGGATGGTGTGGTTGACTGCTGCCATCTCCACGGCTAAGGAAATGGGGTCCTGGTGGTCACTATGGCTAGTGCTGTCATCCTGGGAACCATGTGGGAAGGAGCAGAGAGAAGCAGGGTTATTCCACAAGTCCAAAACCGCAGCGGAGAAAACAAATGCGCCGAGTGATCGTGGCGGGACAGAGCAGGGTTCACAAAGTGTGTTCAGGAATGACTTCCCTCACTGTGCAGACAAAGGTAGGCAAGGCATGGAGGGGGGACTCAGCTCTGAAGGAAAAGATTGAATTGTAAAAATAGAAGTGATACACGAGGTAAGTCAGGAAAGCAAACTGAGACAGGAATCACTGGGCACGGCACAGGTCCATGCTTATAGCTGGAAAATACAGTTCTGGTCACCCTATTTAGGTCATCCCATGGGCATCCCTGGCCAGGGTAGGGGGTGGAAAGAGATGAACTTTAAGGTCCCTTCCAACCCAAAGCATTCTGTAGTTCTCTGATTCTATGTGATGCCACAACAGAAGTTGAAAAGGCAGAGAAAACAACATCCCAAGGGAAGAGGTTTCCTCACAAGGAGAAGCTAAATAGAGTCAAGTCCTCCAGTTTGGGAAAGAAAAATGGCTGATGGTTGATATGATAAATGTTTATTACAAATAATTGGAAAATAAGAGGACAATTGTCCATGGTTTTTATGATCTAATAAGCGAAGGCACTCGCTGGAATGATAACGTGTTCCACTGCAGCAGCAGCGGGAAGCACTGCTTCCCTTAGCACAGCTCAGGTCAGGATTCACTGATTTTTACATCAGACAAAAGCAAAAATGGCTTTATAAGGCAGAGGTTTGACAAATCCAGGGAAAATTAGTCTGCTAGAAATTATGGAAACTAAGGAAGCTTCTCAAAACTACTGAATACCAGAAGCTGGAAGCTACTAGAAGGAAATAATTCTATCTATATTAGAGAAGAAGTACTTTTTCTGGAACTGCTACTAGTGGCCAAAACCAGGATACAAACTGAGCCTAACCCTTGGTCCAAGCCAGTATCCTGTGAAGACCTTGAATTCACAAAGGTATAGGGAAAAAGATGTTGGAAAACTCTGGGAATGCTAGAAAACCAGTGACTGAAGGGGACTGGAACCACCATCAATCAAATATGGAACTTTGGGAAACATCATGGTGTTTTCCCCTCTTTAAAACAGGGCACTAACAGTTATCCCCCTGTGATCTTGCAGGATTTTTAAATTATTATTATTTACAGAAAGGAAATTATAAACATTTATCAGTCTCCCAACAGCCTTTAAGTGAGGAATTTGTGTGATTTAAAATCTAAAAGGTGCACAGAGTATTTTAAAATTAAGATGATGGGTGGCAAATGTTGAGGAAGACAAAAAAAGCGCCAGGTTTTGGTAAAATCCTGAAGTTATTTTAAAGGATTCATTCATTTATAACAAGGGCCTGGTAAATACTTTGATATCAAACACGTTTAGGGCCTCTCAGAAATCTTTACCATGGTACAAATACAGAGCCCTAAAATCTGGGGGTTTAGGCACTTTGTTAGGATTTAGATGAACTCTGTGTTTTGAAGTTTATTAAAGTTTAAGTGTTGCTGTGGAAAACAGAATTTCTGGGTTTAACAGCTAAGGGATGTTAAATGGTCATCAGGAGAACTTGCCATTTAATCTGCTTTGCTGCTAATGACTAATTACACCTCGTGGAGGAGCCCAGGCAGATTACTGAGAAATGTCATTTCTAAGGCCTCTAAACAAAGATCTTTAAATTTTAATAACCAATTTATTTCTCTTTTCAAACTGTGCTGGTTAATGCACAGAAGAAAAACACAGTTTGGGAGTCTACATCACGCTCTGCCTCAGTATTCCGGTCCTGTATCTGTCTGACAGGGAATTTTCTGGGCTTGGCAGTGGTTTCTAAATATTTTATGGCAGCCACAGAGCAGCTTCTCATCACTGAGAGCCACAAAAGTTGGTCCCACCAAATCTGCTGGTGCTGACCTATAAAAAGGGTCTCAGTACCCATCAGGAGCAGAGCAGCTGGGGATGCCTCTGCCAGGGATCTGCTGTACTGGGCCAGAGCCAAGTGTGCCAGGGACTCATTCCAGGACACTCAGCTGCTATTCCACTCCACCAGCAGCCTTGGGAGAGGGAGAACTCCCTGCTTCTCCCAAAAGAGGCAGGGAAAAGCAATGCAGCCCAGCTGCTGGGGTAGCACAGAAACATCCCCTCTCAAAGCCAGGTGAGTGAACTGGTCGAGTCACTGGTGCCAAGCACACACAGCCCTGGGGGGTTTGGCCAACACTGGGAAAATTGGGAAGGGGATGCAATACCTGTCAGGAAGGTGTGTGAAGGAAGGGTCACCAACTTTAGGGTAGGTGAGGGCTCAGAGTGCGGGAAGGGGTATTCTTTTGCTAGAGAATTTAAAAAAGAAGTTGCTGTCAAGGGTTAAAAATAACCAAGAAAAAGAAAGAACAGGCAAGAATTAAAATGCAAAAACAACAACAACAACAACAAAAAGACAGATAATATGTAAACAATCCAAACAGTGGCACATTGCTGCAGAACAATATGGAATAGGCCAAACAAAGGTCAGAGTTTAGTTAATCAAATCCTTTCCCCCCACCCTTCACCCTTTGTCTGTCAGTGTCTGAGGGACGATCCTGAGAAGCTCCTGAAAGGTTCTCCCACAGAACAGACAGAGGGAGCTCAGGACCTTCCAGGAGGGTGCTCAGGGCTCAGAATCTTGCTGGGAAAGACTGGCACAAGGAATTCTGAAGTGTCCTGGGCAGGGCTCCCTCCTTCTCGTGTCTGGGGCTGGGTCAGCAGCTCACAGCAGGCGTGGCCCTGGCTAGAATGGGGCTTTTCTTGCAGAAAGAAATCAGAGGTGCAAGAGGTGCCCAGCTTTTCAGGGGCAATAACTGCTGGTGCCTGACACACAGGACTGTGGAAGACCTGTCCATCCTTCCTGAGGGAGGGTAACTCAGAGTGCCTGGGAAGGAGAGCGAGGGTGTGGCGGGGCCCTGGCTGGGGTGAGGCTCTCCTGCCGTGTCTCAGACATTGTGTGTGGTGTGAAGGGTGTAACTTGCTTGTTTGGAGCAGATCCTCCTGTCTTCTTCTACCTTCTCTGCTTCTCTGCCTCCCTCGGAACATCGTCCCTCCTCCTCCCCATTGCGTACTTGCCAAGTGTCCTGTTGGGAGGCAACAAATCCGTGTGGGTCAGTGCTGGATGCTCACCTTTTCCCCATCACAATGACACAAAAGCCAAACAAAACAGGATTCTCAAGAGGCAAAAGGGCCTTTTTTTATGTGTTTGAGTTCTCCCTTTTTGGCCCATGAGGCTCCAGTGCTCACCTGCTCCGAGTAGTCGTTGCCATCCACGTCGTCGCTGTTGGAATGACCTCCCGGACTCTGTACATCTATTCCATGGCTCTCCAGGATTGCTGCTTCTTCGAAAAAAGCAAATGGATCCCTCATTTATCTGATGCAATGGAGTAGTTAAAGTAACTAGGTTTTTTCTCTCTTTTTTGCCAAGTTAGAATAACAAGGAACAGAGTTAGCTCTTAGCCCCTTCCTCTTCACTCTCCATTTTCTGGGAAGGCAGCACAGGTACAAACACTGGGTTGCCTGAAACCCTTCCCTGGCAACTACCAGACTTGTCTGTGAGTAAAAATCCCTGTTTTCCAGCCAGTCCTGACAGAAATCCGTGTAATTTCTAATGTACTGGAGTGACAAAGGCATTCCCTGTAAATCTTCCCCCATAGTTTGGACTGGCAGGACTGGAGGGGGTGGGGAGTGTCTGAAAATAGATGGGAGAAATTTCTGAAAGCACTTCAGGGATTTGAAAACACACAAATCCATCTTCCAGTAGGATCCATATATCTAAAGCTCCCTTTGGTTCTTTTTAATCTCTTTCCAAACCTCCTCCCCATACACTAAACTCCACCCACCTTGGACTGAGTTTGCTTTATTCCCCCGACCCCTTTGAGAGGCAATTTTTACTTGCAGAAAAATGAATTTAGTTAAACTTCAGTAATGTGTTAAATGATGTAAAAAGAGGGTTTTTTCTCATTCAGAAAAAAGGCAAAATAGAGGAACATTTGAAATAATTAAAAATACTGGAAAGGAGCAGGTATGGATGTGTGCTCACCTGTGTCCTGCAAAAGTAATTCTGCATAATATCTAAGTAAGGGCATCAAATTTTTTATGAATGGCAGGAGTCTGTTGAATCCTGACCAGTGAGGTGATTTATTCTCCTTAGAATGCCTTATCCATATTAGAGGGTCTCCTTCCTACAAGTTCAGAGGCACTGTGGATTTCCTTACAATCAGCTAAGAACCAGCAGGGTTAACACTGAAGTGATTTCTGTTTTATCCTGATCATCAGCAAAAAATATGGGTTTTTCCAGCCACTTGTCCCTGGGCAAATCCTTGGAAAGCTGTCAGGGGCAGAGGTATAACCAGGATGAACACCACGCTAAGTTTGTGAACCTGCCAACATCTCTATCTCCCTTATTTACACCTTTAAGGTTTCATTTCAGATTTGGTTTTTGATACTCAAAGGAAGAAAATACAACTCTCCTTCCACCCACAAAATTCTCATTTTGCTTTTTAAACCTGATCTTCCAGTAAAACTTTGTAACTGCATCACTTTTCCTGCACTGATGACAGAATTCTACACATTACACGTATTTTCCCAAAAATCTGGAGCAGCAAGAGACTCATTTTCATAATTCCTCCACAATTCTCCTGAGGCTGTCAGCACCTCTGGTGTTTTCACTAATTTATTCTGACGTAACTGCCACCTCTCCTGAGCAAGCCCCAAGCCTTGCAGGCAGGCTCTGTGATACATTACCAATATTGGCTCTTCTCTTGATCTCCTTCCTCCTGTTGGCAAACCAGTTGTACACTTTGAGGGAGGTAACTCGCTCCAAATCCGATAACTTTTTTCCTAGGAAAGCAACAGAGGGAAAAATTATAGCACAGTGTTGTTACTCACTGAGTTCCAGAGAAGCTGTGGCTGCCACACCCCTGGAAGTGTCCAAGGCCAGGTTGGATGGGGTTTGGAGCAACGTGGGACAGTGGAAGGTGTCCCTGTCCCTGTCCTGGGATCGGAACTGGATGAGCTGTGAGGTCCCTGCTCACCCAAACAACTCTGGGGTTCTGTGGGATAAACCCCTGGAGCACAGACAGCACTGGCAAGTTACTATAGCTGAGAAAGAAGTGAATTCTTATGTGGGTCTAAGTCCTGTGTCCAGGTACTGTGGCACTAAGTGCCAAATATCTCCTTTCTTCTGTTTTTTAAAAACCTGAACTCCAGGAATTTCTTTGCAGCTTCAACCATCTCAACCCAGAGCCATGGGAGAATGAAGGGCTGCGCTTTTCCAGTTCCAGCACAAAACTGAGATTCCAAAAACTGAAATTCCAGCCACAGCCCTGCCACAAACCCCATCCCTGGGGCTCCTTCTCTCACCATGTGTCACGAGGGTACAGTTCCACGATTTTCTTCAGCAGGAAAATGAATGAAGAGGTTTTGTGGCATCTCCTGCAAGCTGCTTTCCTTTCTCTCAGCCCCCAGCACCCATCACACCCTCCCAACTGTGCCAGGACACTTGGGATCTTTTGGGAGAACGGGGGTGGATGTTGGAAACCAAATCACTGGATTTTTACACTTAAACCAGCAAAAAAATTCCCCAAAACCAGAAAATGATGCTTTTTCTGGTCATCAGTAAAAAGAGGGAAGACTGGAGGGATTCAGTTTTCCAAGGACATCCTGGAAACCTCTTCAGTTGCCCTTGGCCCTATATAAAATATTCCCCATATCTGCATCCTCAGACCTCTGCACGCTGCACGGGGATGAGCCTCCTCTGCTTCTGACTCCTTCTCAAAGTTTATTTATTCAGCATACGGAACACCCATGTAATTGCAGCAATGTGCACACTTAAATAAGTTAGGAGAGATGAGACAAGTGAAAGAAAGCAAACTCTGGAAATTGATAGCTTGGCTGCTGCCTAACACTTTGCATCAGCACCACTGGCAAGATTTTACTGCTCCCTGACACGGCCTTGCAGCACTTTGCTCCAAGTAGCTCCACAAACCAGTGGCACAGCCAGGAATCAAATCCTCAGCTCTCTGGTCCCCTACCTGATAGATTTTCCAGGGGAATTTTCAGCAGGTGTTAGGGAAAAGGTACTTTGCCATGAGAGTGCTCAACATTGTGGAACAGGGGCCTGGAGGTGGGAAAACCTCCGGTTTTGGAGATACTGAAAACTGAACAATCTTATCTAAGCTGGTCTTGCCTCACCAGATCATCTCCAGAGGTCACTTCCATTCTAAACTGGTCTGATCCTGTGTTATCCTGTGACAGTGAAAGCTCTCCACAACTCCCTGGAAGGATAATAAGGTGGGGATCCATCTTTTGTCCTTTGGAACACGGGACAGGATGAGAGGAAATGGCCTCAAGCTGCACCAGAGGAAGTTTAGGTTGGATATTGGGAACAATTCCTTCATGGAAAGAGCTGTCCAGCCCTGGCACAGCTGTACAGGGCAGTGCTGGAGTCCCCATCCCTGCAGGGATTTCAAATCCCTGTGGATGTGGCACTTGGGGACACGGGGCAGAGGTGGCCTTGGCAGTGCTGGGGGAGTGATTGGACTCGATGATCCCAGAGGCTTTTCCATCCTAAATAATTTTGTGATTCCATGTGCATGACTCACGCCTTAGCTGCCTTCTCATTAATTTTTATTCTGGTTGTACGAAATCTAAATATATCCAAAACACAAGTTCTGAAATCTATGTAAATGTTTGGTTAGCAAAACTAAGCAAAGGCAGGTGCATCCACTAACACTGAATATTCATGCTCCTCTCCCAAGTGTAACTTCTCCAGAAACAGGGAAAATGCAACTTGTTGACTCAAAGTCAAGGTCCTCCATGAACACTCAGGTTCTAATATCAGATCCCTGTCTGGAAGCCGTAAAATATTGAAAAACACAAGAGCTGAGCTCCTTCCTCCTCCACGAAGCTGCTTTATCAGCCAAAGGGTGATGGCCTTGGAAATCTTTTCCAACCCAAATGATTCTGTGATTCTGCAAACATAAGACTGAGAACCCAAGATGCTGAAATCTTTGTTTTTGGGAAGGACCCCCCAGCAGCTCCTCACCTGGTTTTTGTATAACTGCATTACAGGCATTGGCAATTTCTTCTCTCTTTGCCTCGTCAGGATATTGATTCTCATTGAAGTAGCTACAAAAGGAGGAAAAAACAAAGTTTTTAAGAAATCAGAGCATGAAGGCTCCAAAGCAGCTCCACTAAAAGGTGTCAGCTGCTGATTTATGCATCACTCTTGCAGAGGTACCACGGACACAGTGAATTTTATGGATAAAGTAACATCAGCCTGCACTTAGGTTCACATGGAATGAAGGGAACTTCCCAAATCCCTCAGATAAATGAGTATTATCCCAGCATTTGGAATTTTGTACCCAAAAAAGCAGCAATTCCATGGATATCAGAGTGAAGACTGTCAAGTGAAGCACCACATCTGAGACACCACAGGCCTTTGACTTTGTTTATTATCCTTTATTTATTCTTTTCCCCCTGACACACCCCCAGCTGAGGCAGAAGGAGCTGTTCAACACTTATTTTCATCCCTGTTCATAAATATTTGTTAATATATACACATCCACACATACTTTTAATATCTGTATTATGCAAAACCCCACGAATACTGCAGAGACAGATATGGTGTGAAGATGTTATGGAATTACACAGGACGATTTCTAGAGCCAGATTATTTTTTTTAAATCACAATATAGAATTTTTCAATCTTCCTCAGAATGACACATTGAGTACAGCACGTTTCTAACAGTATTTTTTCTGGAATAATAGTGATTTTATTGTACTTTATATGCAGTAAACATCCTATAAAAGTTAAAACTGCCTCCTCTTTTACTTCACGGAACTGCTTTGCAAATTTTAATGAACTGATTTACATTCCACAGAGCTTATCAGATCTGCATTAAAACCAACAAAAAGTCCTGTTTACTTCAATGGGCTCTGATAATCACACCACAAGCAGGGCCTACCATTGTTTTTTCTGTAGATTATCCATCATATATAATCCTAGGATTTCTTTTATCAACTTTGATCAGCAGCAGGGCCGGCTGTTGGACAGCTGCTCTGGATTTGAAAATCCCATCTTTCCTTAACTGTAGATCATTTGGTAGTAGGAGATTCAGGCATGTTGAGGCAATTATTGTTTTCCATGCTTTATTTCTCATCCAGTGGATTTGCCCCAGTTACCTTCTATGGAAATCTGGATTCTGTTCCATAGAGGAACTGTTTCTGTCCAAACTTTGAACACTCAGGTTGAATTTTAGGTGCCACTGCTTCATCCCACTGTTCACAGAGTCATTTCCAGTCACTGCTATGGCCACAAACGGGGTCCTATTTCAAAGCTGCTACTCAGTGAGCAAGAGAAATCCCACATCAGCTCAGAGAGTTGCACCATGCGTGTACTTCAAGGTGATTTGCTGGCTTGGAACCACAGGAACAGCTCAATCTTCTCTAAATGAAGGGCAGCCTCTGTCTTAAACTTTAGTTAAAGTGTTGGAGAAGTTGGGAGTTTGTCAGCCAACACCTCCCACTATCAGAGTGAACTAATTGCTGGAATTAGGGGGATGGTGCAATGAGAGGAGGGAGGAGTTCCCTGACACAGGACTGGTGTCTCTGCTCAGCCTGATGAGAATTTAGAACGAACATCACGCCCTCTGGACATGGTATTTGTAAAGAATATTCTCCCCACTGCCATCTCTCTCCCCTTTCTGTGATTCCAGCCTTTGAAGAGATGCGCGTGTCTATCTCAACCTGCAAATTTCTGTTCAAAGGGCTCGTGCTCTGTACAAAGGTGCATTTTGGGCAATGGAGAGCTTGGAAAACAGAGCAGAAAATGCCTTTTCCAGTAGTTAGTGATGGAAGCAGAAGCTCAGGATCCCAGTTCAACAGCCCCATGACAATATCTGAGCTCTCCCACCGGCAGAGCACTGCCCTCTGCCCAGAGCCAAGAATCATTTCCTCTTTTAAGCACCCTGAGATAAAGGAACATCAAGAGACCACAGCTGAAAACTGCTGTTCCGTTATTTACAGGCACACACTGCCTGCCCTGCAGTCCTAACCAGCAATCCAGGCCATCAGCACATGCACAAAAATGAACATTTATGGCAGAAATTATAAAATACATAGAATTATCAGTCAGGGTGTCCTTGAACTGCCCATTCTTGTTGATGCAAGAAACTGGGACACCAATTAATTCAACAAAGACAACACGAGAGCCACGAGTGACCCTTCTCTCGTCACCTAACTCAACACTGCCCCTTTACCAAGCCACAGCCAGGCTTTTGCTGGCACAAACAAACAGCAAAAATATTTTCTACCAACAGCAAAACTTCAGCTCATGCTTAAAATTCTCAGGAAATCTCCCTGTGATGGAGCAAACTTCCAGAATTGGACCGTGAATGAGACACTTCTTCTGGCAAATGAGGAAGTTTTGTGTATTCCAATCATTTCTGTGATTCAGAAAGTGCCGAACCAGTAATTTTCATCTGTTGTTATTTCACAACTAAGTTACAAACAATTCATTTGCCTGACATATTTTTCAAAATTCTGAAACATTTTCTTTAAATTCAAACATGAATTTCTGATCTTTTCAAGTAAAATGTCAAAAAATTTCTACAAGAAGAGCGATTTTCACTTGAAAATCTGAAATTCTTCTCATCCTAAATCTGTGATTTATGAAAATGCATCAAACATCTCAGTGAGCTGCCAGGCAGCTGTCTTGGTCACGGTGACATTTTAGTGGGGATCACAAACCCAAGTGGGTACCAGCTGGAAGGGGAACTACTGGAGCAGTTAAAACTCTGTTTCTGCAGCTCACAGTAAGTTTAGAACCTGCCTGTCCTTCCCCTGCTGGATTATTCCTTATCCTCATTAATGATGTGACTTCTCCTTCCCCCACACATTCAACTTCCCTATAAACTCGGCCAACCCTCAACCTGTGCTCCCCAAAACTGAATCTTCTCCTCATAACTGAATCCCAGGATGGTTTGGGTTGATAGAGACCTTAAAGATCATTCAATTCCGACATCCTGCCATGGGCAGGGACACCTTCCACTATCCCAGGCTGCTCCAACCTGGCCTTGGACACTTCCAGGGATCCAGGGTCAGCCACAGCTTCTCTGAGCAGCCTATGCCAGGGCCTCACCACCCTCACAGGGAAGAATTTCTCCCCAAAATCCAACCTAAATCTACCTCCCTTCAGCTTCAGGCCATTACTGAGGCCATGCTGCTCCTCTCCATGACCACATTGTGCTTTTAGGGTTTGAAGGAGTGCGAGCTGCTTTATCAAGAGCTCACACCCTGAAAGGAAAAGGCCTCACAGCTCCAGGTAACCCAAAATATCCAACCCTAATTGCTGATTTTCCTCCTCAACCTCCAAATTCCCTGTACATAAACTCTACCAAAACACCACATTTCATTCCCATCCCATCAAGGATCCCATCCCATTGTGGGTGACATACCCTGACACAAAGCACAGCATTTAAAACCTCCCACCATGTGGCACTTGGGGCCATGGTTT
The DNA here is from genome assembly GCA_013398055.1 of Ifrita kowaldi. Lineage (NCBI taxonomy): Eukaryota > Metazoa > Chordata > Aves > Passeriformes > Cinclosomatidae > Ifrita > Ifrita kowaldi. The sequence continues at coordinate 105,413 of VZRS01001749.1, read as the reverse complement.
AGTGGTGAACACGATGCTGGCTGATGGTTGAACTCGATGATCTGAAAGGTCTTTTTCAGCCCTAATGATTTTAGGATTATATGAATCTGTGATTTCTGGAAAGCAGGTGAGAATAATTGAGCATTCTAGATAGGGAAGCCATGGAAAAAAAAAATCAAGACTTCATGACTGACTATTTTGTTTGTTCATGCAAAAGTTGTGAGAACACAGTGGTTTTTGAGACTACAGTTCTTCTTGCAACAAATTAATTATTCTGCCTCTAGTTCTGTTCCTTATCAGCCAGGTACACAGGGAAAGAATGCAGGATGTCTGAAATTCTCTTCACAGCCACAAACCTCAGCCTGTTCACAGTCTGAAAAGTTCCTGAAAGCTACAGATGAAAAATATGAAGCAATATGAACTTAAAAGGAATGAAAAAAAGCAAAGGAGCAGGCACAAGTAACTCCTGCAAAGGCAAACTGCTTTCTAGACAAAGGGCAGCTGTCAGCTGAATACCTTCCATGAAGAAACCAAATGATCTCTTTTGTAGGAAATGACAGTGGAGGATTAAAATGAAAAGTGGCCAAATAATTTACATGAGATGAGAATCCATATGATGGTAAAGAATGTAGATATCCTTGAAGCCGTTTCATTTCAATAACACTGAAGCCTAGAAAAATTGCAGATTCAGAGAAACCCTCTTTCTTTCAGGGATAATGTGCTTAGGACAATGATGGAGAGGGAATCCATCTCAGCCCAGGGCCCTGTAATGGAAGGAGAAGCCTCCCCCTGACTCTTTACCAAGGTGCCCCTCTCTGAATTTCTGCAATAGCTGCCAATCTTTTTTTTTTTAAACTTCTGTTCTCGAGGCTGAGATATCAGATGCATTAAGCAATGCCTCAGTAGTGTTCCTGATAATCCACAGTGGAAGTTTTGTTGCTTCCTATCAGCTTTGCAGCTGCCAGGGAAGTGTCTGAAACGACAACCATGGAACGGCGGAAGGACAGGCAGGGTCGGTGCTTTTCCAGAGGGCTGGATAAGCAACGAGATAAAGCCCCCCACAACTGATCAAAAAACCCCAAGCTGGGGAAATTCTTAGTTTACAGCACGACCTAACAGTTAAAAGTTCCAAATGTGGCAGGGGTTCAAAGTGGAGAGGCTCAAATGTGCTGCAGGGTAACAATTCACAGTGCAGCTGCAGCAGAATCACTCCCAGGTGAGGTCACTCAGGTGTGGGTACACAGGGAACAAACTCCTCACTGCAGGAGGGATAATGGACCTTGCAATTGGTAAGAGACAAGAATACACAGCTGGGTGTTCACTGAAGAACAGCAGACGTGCTGCAAGCTCACTCCCTCATTTCTCTCTGTGTTTGCATCCCCAGGTTCCCACCTCCATCCCTGTGGGAGCTCCACCTGCGAGTGAAACATCCTGGCACTCTTGTTGGGGCTCCAACTCCTCTGCTGGAGACCAAAGAGCCACACAATGGTTTGGGGTGCAAGGACCTTGAGGATCATCTCATTCCACCCCCTGCCATGAGCAGGGACACCTTCCACTATCCCAGGTTGCTCCAACCCCTGCCCAGCCTGGCCTTGGACACTTCCAGGAATGGGAGATTCATCTTCCCCGAAACTCAGGCTGCAGTCCAGCTTAACACAATTTAATCACAGACCAAAGGGAATGATCCCATCCTCTCCTTCATTCCCTTTTTGCAGGAATGTTTTGTGCCCGGCTGCCTCCCTGGTCCAGCTCCCCACACGTGCCAAGAGCAGCGGTTGTGCAGCCAAGGGAGGCGGGAGGACATGGCTGAAAAGGCAGCTGGGCCCAGCTCCTTCCACAGCAGCTCCCAAAGATCCTCTCCAAGGGATGCTGAAAGCAAAGCCAGAGCCACGGGCTCGGCCACCAGCCCAGGGACGGATGGAAAAGCAGAACTGCCCAGCTCCCATCCCTGAGGACGAACAGAGGCTTGTGCTGTCCCCAGGGATGCAGCTCCCTGCCAAACCCTCTGGTGTCTCAAAATACACGAGGTGAAAGCTGCTCCTTTGGCTCTGATAAGATGCCTGTAATTTCAGCTCCCTATCTGGTTTCCCTTCCAAAAGCTCCTCTGCTTTCCACTGACAAGGTACAGAAAACACTTAAATGCAGTTACCTATTTATCTCTCATTAGTACATTTATCACCCCAGTTATCACCCAGCAGCCAGAGGTCACTGTCCCAGTCTTTGTGGCTTTTAGCAGAACTATTATTCAGGCTGTCAAATCAATGGAAATCTTTCTGAAGTTAGTCTGTCATCTGTGCCTGAGATCTTATCTCAGCGTGGCATGAGACAGACTGTCAGAGAAGTGACATTCAGAGCATAATCTCATCAGAAAGTGTAATGACTGGTTTATTTCCCAGTAAATACTGGCCAAGAATATCACTAATGCCACTCTCAGCGAGGTCAGCAGATGACACCACCAGTTTTATCTACTGATATTTCTACAGATTCTCTAGTAACAACATGGGTGTCAACTAAACCCACAATATAAAGTCATTTTTATTTCTGACAGCAAAATTAAAGCTCCAAGATATCCCCTCCACAAATAAACTCTGATGGAGCTGAGAACTCCTTCCCCCAGGACTGCAAAACATAACCAGGCAAGGATGGGAAGCGCAGCTCTCTGGATGCCAGGAGATGAACTTCAGCTGAGTATCAGCTCAACCAGATCTTCTAAGCAGCAAAACAAATCTAAGAAAAAAATCCCTAACCCAGAAAAACCACTGATAAACACATGGCAACAGCTCCTGATGTCTTCCCCACAGCACCATCATTTAGCCAATGGATTCCACAGGTCCATGGATTGAAGAAAGCACTGCAGGACTGTAGCTTGACCTCTTCTACAGCACTGACAAGAGGTCTCTTAGCAATTCTGGACTTAAGCCCAGATCTTCTGCCTGACCTGCTGAAATATTCAGTCCCAACATAAAAAATTGGGGGTTTAGCCAATGCAGAACCTACCGTAACTTTAAATCACCTCTGGAAAAAAAATCTGCAAAAATTCTGCAAACATTTTTTTTAAAAGAAAATCTCTCTCATTCCCAAGTGGAGCTTTCAGGCCCAGGGTACTGCCACACTCTGCCCAGGAACAGCACAGTTTTCAAGCCTCTAAGAAATGTTTCATTCTTGGATTTCTTTTCATTGCAAGTGCAAATCTGGAGGAGAGATCTCACCAGCAGTAGATCACTTAGAGCACCAGACACAGAGAAACTGAAATTATTTCACACCTCAGGATGTTTGTGTACATGAATTCCAGAGCCATGTCAGTACACATTAAAAACCCTCACACAACAGAGCTGACTCTCAATTCTGGTTTTACAAATCGCTGTCTAAACTCCGAGAATCATTTTACTGATGTTTCTTAGCAGGAATCTCCTCTGCCACGTAGATTAAAATGCCAAAAATACACCTTGCACTGGAGTGGGTAAAGCTGGATGACCTTCAAAGCTAATAGAACAATGAGGTTTTCATTCTTTAAACATCACTTTCTCAGGATTTTGACAGCGGTCTCCAGGACCACAATCCTATCAAGCTATTAATATTATCCTAAAATTTGTTTAGAAACAGAATTAACTGATAATAGCTCCGAAAGCCTCGTACTTGCAAAAGATAATCTGTGCCTCCTAATCTCTAGCACCCTACTGTTGAGATAATTAACAATTAAAAAAAGAATAGTTAAGACATCCGAGGTGGCGATTTACTCTTCCTCGTAATTGGATTTGGTGATAAGAGCATTTCTGAAATTACACAACAGGCCTCTTCTGAATGGCGGGACGTGGAGTTTGCAGCAATGTGAAACACACAGGTACTTCCTGCTTAAGGCACCTTGAAGACACTGACAGCTGAAATTTTGGATGTCCTTAAACTTATCCTTAAATTTACCGGCACCATCAGACTCCTGAAATCAACAGAGTTCACTAAATTGTTCATAAAATAAAAGCGGGCATTTTTGGAAGCCAGCAAGTGACCAACACATCAAGACATGATAAAGTGAGAATTGTCCTGCGATGTTTCAACAAGCTGTTGGTGTGAGCAAACAGCACCTTCAAAGCTCCTCCTAACAAGGCATCTAAGCCTGAATAACAGGACCTCTTGCTCTCTTTTATTTACTTGAAATATTTCAATTGAGACCTCCACACTGCAGGGATATTTCTGTGCATTAAATCCGCTGGACTTCGCGAGTAATAAACAAAACCTTTCTGCAAACAACTGAGAAATCTCATCCTCATTTTCTACTGTGGTACAGGGCAAGAGTTATTTCAGTTGTGCTTTGGATTATCTGCTCCTCACAAGCAAAGCCGAGGCAGGGTCAGCCCCTGGGTGAAACATCTCCCAGGAGGGATGAGGCCCTGCAGGAATCAGCCCGGGCCCACCCACTGGGAAGGGCTGTTCTGCTGCTGGTGACCCACAATTCCAACCACACAAACTCCACTCAACACTGAGGGTATTAAAGGCACCGCCCACAAGACAACAGAGGATTCCAAGGCTTTATCTGGCAACATAAATAAGCAGCAAAACTTGGATTTTACATTTCTCAAGGCAGAACATCTTTCTCTGCTCTCTGGAAGAAAATATTCCACTCAGCAGAGCCAGAGCTCAGTTTTCAGCTCATCGGGTTGGGTATTCCCAGAACAGCCTATCCCTGCCTCAAAACTCTGCTTTAGTGGGAAGTTCAGCCCAGGATGGGTGTAATTAATGTCAGTGTGAGCACCAAGGCGCTCACGTTGTCCTCACTTCAGCCCCAGGAAGGTTTTAGCTCTTCTGGCTGGGAATGTTGGAGCCTTCCTTTGTCCCAAGCCTCCAGGAGAGGAAAAATACCAGTCATGAGATTTGGGATAAATCTCAGTATAAACTGACAGCTCCCAACATCACCAATAGCATTTTCCCTCGAAAATCCACAAGTTTTTGTTTTCGGTTTCCACTCTTGGACCAGACTCGGTTCAGCTCAGCAGAGCCCCCACTGCTGCTGCATTTTCAGAAAATAAAAACTGATTCAACTAAATGAAAGGATCCTACAGGATTCCACAGACAAGGCCAATTCCTGCAGGATATCCAGCACCCGAGGTCAAGATGAAATCTGACTTTGGGCTCAATATGTGTATTTTTCCTAACACCTGGTACCTCCAAGATCTGGGCCAGAACTGTTATCCCATCAAGTGCTGTACAGCCAGGTAGCAGAAAAAGGTATTTATTTTTTTTAAAATCAATCTATTCTGCGCCTTGCAACCTAAATACAACACAACAGATGGACAGAGGCAAAGGAAAATGAGAAATAATGAATGAACCCAGGCCAGCAGTGCCAGTGGATTTAACTATTACAGTGCCAAGACCAACTTCAGGAGATTCTTCGTAGACAACACAGCAAAGAAGGAGATTTAAGGGAAGTTTGAAGCCATTGGGAAACGTTGGGATCCTTGAAGAATATTTTTCAAACCTGGCAGCAGCAACGTCTTTTTCTTTATTTGCAAAGGATTGTTCAGTGACCATTCACCACCCATAGGGAGAGGAAATAGCTGAGTTTATTATCCAACTTTTTACAGTATTTTTTTTGCCTACAGAATTGTGAACAGTTATCTTGGAAATAATAAGCTCCAAAGACTCAAAAGATTATTTCATTTACCAACACCCATCATGTTTCATATTTCAAGAGCGCTTTTTATACCCAAATCATCAACTCCTTTAAAAGTATTCTGAAATAGTCTTTTTTTCATCTTACTCTTTAATATTATCACAAGAATTTACAGGAAGAAGAACAGCAAAGTTAAAAGATGCAGAGCCAAGACACCAGATTAAATCAATCCATGGCTCCTTTCTCTAAGAGTTGTGCTCCCTACCCTGAGCCATGGGTTTTGCCATGTGCCTCCTCTTAAATGTCGTCACCCTCGCTCAGATGAGCTGAGTTTCCTGAGGACAATCCTTTTAGGAGGCATGACTTCAACAATGAGTAGTAAAGCTCCAAAACAACTGAGGAAAATGAATTATTCTTATCAGTTTTGGACTTTAGTAAAGTATTTGATAAAGCAACAAATGGGAAATTATTCGTGATTTTGGAAAAGACAAAGATGAGTATAAGTATGAGATAGGGTAGAAAGGAAACACATAACTAAGAAGGGGCTGAAAAATTCAGCTAATGGCTTGGAAGACAACAATCAGGGATAATCCTCAAGTATCATCTCTGGAGCATCTTAAAAACAAAAGCAATTAATGATCCTGACAGAAAGTCTGCACACAGTGATGAATCTGCTGAGGCCGAAGGCAGAAGCCACGTCACTACAGTGAACTGAAGCACCATAAAAAGTAACAGAGAATCCTAAGGGCAAGAACTAAAAAGAAATTTAAGGGTGCATCCAAGGTCACCCACTTCAGGAACAACAACTTTGCAGGCACAAAAAGATCATCAGCTGGGAAGATGAGGTTTTGTGAAGTCACTGTGACCAGAAGATACAATGCAACAAAAGCACCAAAAAGGCCGAGTCTGACCCAGCTGAGGATGCTGCTATTCCCAATCCAGAGAGAAAAGCATTATAAAAGGCACATCTTCTATGCTGTTGACAGAGCTCCTCACACACAGCAAAGTATTCAAAACAAAGTAAAACTTACGTGTGCTCAAAAGGAAAATCAAACAAATAAGAAAGGTCAGCTGTGCTATCCTGGATCACCAAAAAACACCCCCAAAAAAGAATAAAAAAGAACCTAGGATGTGGTAGTGACTTCTGTGGCTAAAGCCCAGATGGTTCTCTGACAGAGCATTCTTTTAGGCTGTTTAAAGTGCTCCACAGTCTGACCAAGAGCCCATAAATACATGATGCAACAACTTAAGAGTCTGACTTTGGAATTTTCCTCCCTCACTTCTCCTCGTAATGACTCTGTTTATGACTTGTGTAAAGACCTCACATCTGTTACTCGATGGCAGAGAATTTCCTCTGCCTGAGGTAGGGCTGGACTCTGTTCAGAGCTGAGCTGCAGTGAGAGTCAGCAGGAATGCTCTGCACAGCTCTGGAAAGCAGGAGAGGGAAAATCCAACCACACTCTGGCCTGGATGCTGCTCCCGGATCCTCCTTGTTGACAGGAGCAGCAAAGCCAGAGGTGACAAGGTGCCAGCCTGGTTCTGAATTCCTCCTGAATGCTTTCCAGATCACTCAGGAAGTTAATTCCCTTCAGTGGGTTTTGTTCCAGGGGTAACATCACACACAGGCTGGGTGAATCCTGCTGTGAGGGGAACTCTTCCCTCAGCTTAGACCTGCTCTGGACAGCCCAGCCATAAAATGCAGCCTGAATGTGCCAGGGGCCACTTGACATTTTGTGTGACAAGTTTGTCATGGCTTTCCCTGCCTCCTGAATCCATGTTAAAATAGCTGAGAAAATGACAATTTAGCTGATTAATACCAGCTTTTTGTTCCTAATTCCTTCAGTGTCCTTTAAACAGGACAGTCACAGGAAGAACACCACCACGAGGGACTGAGGCAAGTCAAGAAAGCTCAAAGGGAGAGAAATCACAGCACCAGACTTGTATTTTTACACTGTCCTTACAGCAGGCAGCATCTAGAGGTCTCAACATGATTGTAAAGAGCAGGAGGTTCTGTGCATGAACTCAGCACAAGCCCTTGACTCACACAAGCTGTGCCCTAAAACAGCTGGCACTAACAGTTACATTAAATAAAGTTCTGCAAGGTGAATTATTTATACTGGATACAAATAAAGCTGATGTTTTTGAAATTCACAGCAATTAACACTCCCACGGTTGAATTTCATTTGTTATCTCTGCATTAAGCAAAGCACTGCACGTGGAAAAGAACAAATTCCAACTCCTCACGTACATGAGTGGGTCTAAATCAGTTGTAATTCCTCAGGAAAGACTATTCCAAGAAGAGATACTCTCAATCAATACACAAAATGATCAGCAAAAAAGCAGATGTTGGGCTGGAGGTCAGAGAACAACAGGACTCGGATTCAGCTGCTTGTGTAAGGGAATATTCACCCTGGAAATATGGAAATCAGCTCTGCTTGGGTCCCCACTCACCTGCCCCAGGTCACTAAAAATTGAATGTAAGAACAGAAAAGGTCCAGAGAAGAGTGACAATTAATATCATTAGAGGCAAGGGAAGCCTCGGTGTCTGAGCAGAGATAAGAGAGTGACTGTTAAGTTCAGAGAGGAGATAAACGAGCAGCACATTGATGGCAGCACATCCAGAGAATGATCCCGATAAATGCAATGTTCTGCCTTATTCTTTCTCATGATACTCATGCCAAAGGGACCTTTGACTTTTTCAACACATTTTAGCATAGAAAATGAAACTAGGTATAATTAGTTCTCCGGAAGTACCCTGAAGACCTCAGCAGGATTTAGAAGGAATTACATATTTATGTGAATAATAAGAATGCCCAGAGCTGCAATAGCAGGATTAAAAATACAGGATAGGAGAGAAGAGCTTTTGTCCACAGCCACATGGCTGCTGGCCAGGTGTGAACCAGGCACAGGACGGAGAGGACAGGTAGAAAGAATGACAAACACCACCACTACCAACACCTGGGATGAGATCCTGCTTCTCACCTTCATGAGGAAAGGGACAGAACACTGAGGATCTCAACTGGGGCTGCAGAAATGCAGCAGAGTATCTGGACTAGAGAAGAATTCCCATTCCTAAAATGTGGGCTTCCTGCATCAGCCAGAGCTGTAACAGATCAGACTGACAAAGCTGCTTTTTCTAAATGTTGATTTCAGTTATTCTGACCTTGGCAGATACAAGAATTTATCTGAAGTCTGCTGCAAGCAGCTGCCCCTCCCGCAGATCATCTTTTTATTATTTTTAAAAAAGAGAGAGAGAGAGAACATAAGGATACAAAAGGCACCTGAGCTCTCTAGAAAGCAAAATAACTCATGAGGTGCTGGATCCTTGAAGAAACCTGGCGAGGCTTTGGACAGACATCCCTGCATTCTGTTTTACTGCCTGCAATCTGCCAAACAACTGGGATTTGCTTACAGATGATTAGAATAGGAAGCTTCTGTATTATGCATGTCTGAGAGGGAACAGAGCTTGATCTAATGCAAAATAAGGCAGATCCTGTGTGCCAAGCAGAAAATGGCTGCTCTTGCATTTTATGAAGGCACAGAGCAATGACCCTGAGCCAAACCACTTGAACCTTCGCACAACCAGATGATCTTGCCTGTGTCTGAATGGTAAAGTGAACTTTGCTGGGTGCCTTTGCAAAGTGCCTTCGCTCAGATCTCGAAGCATTTCAGGAGCACAAACAGCAAAGATCCTAAAAAAAACCCCACTCCCTGCACCTCAAAGGACTTAATGAAGTTGAACCTCCCCCTGGAAGTTGCTGACTAACAAACACCTTATGACAGGATTGAAAGAGCTGGAAAAAATATAAAGAAATCACCTGATGTTTCCCTCTGCATTAAGATCAAGTATCTCAGAACCATCCTGACAGATTTCAGCTAATTTGCTCCTGAGAAATGCTCTGTAGCTCCTGTAGATAACCTGCTTCGTGCTGTGCCATTCCTGAAGTCAGGAAGTTTTTCCTAATGCCAATGTTCCTTGGTAACCCAAGAATTAGAGGCTTCTGGCACTCTTCCCTTGGCTTGACTCATCTCCCAGGCTGGTAGTGGATATTTTACAGCTGAGAACAGCAAAGTCACCAAAAGGTTCAAGGACATTTGAGGGTCACAGGGACAGCAGAGATCATTCCCAGCCCCCCTCACCTCCCAGCAAACCCAGGGAAGATGAGCAGCATTCCCAAGCCAACCCGTGGCCATCGTTACATTGATGAGAAGCTGCTGCTCTGTTTCTGACAATGCAGCAGCCTAATGGAAGAGGCCAAAGGACATTACTTCCTGCTCTGTTGTCAGCTTGGAAAGGGAGAAACGCAATGAATCCCAAACTTAAATCTCCTCCAAAGCCTTGCACAGGAAACTTAGATCCCCTATGGGGCCGGTATTAAGGTTCTGCTGGAAGACATAACTAAGAGTAATGGGATGAAATTAACTAAGAAAATTTCCTAACTGAATTTCAGGAGCTAATAGAGCTCTCGTTTTCCCCAGGGAAGCCGTGGAAGCCCCGGCGCTCGGGAGAGCTGCAGTAAAAGCGCTTTCACAGTCGGAAGGATTTCTAATAAGGCACGTCAGGCCTCATCTCACTTGGGGCCAGGACCATGCCCAGGGCACCGCCTCGGGATCAGGGTGGGATGAGCCTCTTCCAGGAGGGGAAACGAGGCTGAACCTCCCAGCACCACGATGGGAATGCAGCAGTGACTGGTCTCGGCATGGAGATGACTTTCCTCAGCATGGGTCCACTTTGAAGGGGGAACAAAACCAAAACTGGTCAAATCAGAGTTTGGCAGTGATGGCACAGAAATCATGGAATTATGGAATGGTTTCAGTTGGAAGGGACCTTAAAGATTGTCTTGTTTCAATTCTGACACCTTCACCATCCCAGTTTGCTCCAAACCCATCCAACCTGGCCTTGGACACTGCCAGGGATCCAGGAGGAGCCACAGCTTCTCTGGGAATTCCATCCCAGCCCCTCACCACCCTCACAGCGAAGAATTCCTTCCCAATGTCCCATCTATCTCTGCCCGCTGGCAGTGGGAAGCCATTCCCTGTGTCCTGTCCCTCCAGCCCTTGTCCCAAGTCCCTCTCCAGCTCTCCTGGAGCCCCTTGAGGCACTGGAAGGGGCTCTAAGGTTTCCCTGGATCCTTCTCCAGGTGAACACCCCCAGCTCTCCCAGTCTTTCCTCATAGGAGAGGTGCTCCATCCCTCTAATCCTCATGGACCTAATGCATTCCTGTTCCTTGCAGAAATCAGAGGATCCCTCTTCCACGATGCCACCACACCTGTCGGTACAACCACGCCTGTAAAGAAACCAGGAACTCAGCCAACTCAAACCAAGCAAAATCAGAACAAAACCAAGCAGATCAAAAAACTCCACAGAAAATCATCATCTTTTTGTTAAATTTCCCTTCCTGGTGCTCCCAGCTGTGCATTCCTGTCCTTTGCCCCAGGACAACCCTGGCACAACCTCAGTGCACAGCAAGCTGAAGCAATTCAGGAAAATGCAGGGGGAAATAAAAAGGATTTACTTTTCCTGAAGCAGGCAGAACTGGCTGCTATTTCCATCAGACAAGAAACATCTCTGGCACAGCATAGGGCAGGAGGAGCAGGGAAACTGAGGAGGAGGAATTGAGAAGGGTGGTGAGGCAGGATAACACCTAAGGATGAGCTGGTGACAAACCTAATTCAGCTCAGCTATAGCAGGAAACTGTACCCCCCTATCTTGGGAAATCTAAACCCATTTCTCTCTGAATAAAGCCAAGTGAAACACCTGACTCTGTTTTGCCACCTACGAAATGGGGATGGTGGAGATCTATATGATCTCAGTCTTACTTAACTTAAATACACCTTTACAAAAGGAGCTTCAGAAGCACAGGCAAGTGTTAAAATAAAAACCCAGAGCCATTAAATCAAACCAAATAACCCTCAACCAGAAAGCAAAGTCCCTGCTCCCTAGACAAACTGAAATATGTTCAACTGCTGAATTATTCATTTTTGTTTAGGGCAGAATCTACAGTTATTTTAATTTAATCTTTGGATAAAGCATATACTTAAAGAACAACACTCAACTCCCCCCCCTCAGTCTTTAATGGCACTCAAGAAAGTGCCTTAAAACAGGTATAAAGTCACTGATTCTGCTGCCAATCCTAGTTATTTTTTTGCCCAAAAAAGAAGATAAACCTTTACTCCAACATATGATTAGAGGAGAATCATAAACCACTGGGGGGAAAAAAAACAATAATAAAAAAATAGACTGACAAGACAACACAGCTTCATTAAAAAAAGAGAAAGCCCCAAGGGAATTTTCAATTTCATACTTCTAACGAGAGGGGTTGAAAAGAAGAAGCAAAGCAGAGGAAAGAAAAAAAAAAACCCAACACGATCTGTGGGACAAGACATAACAAAAAAAAGAACACGAAAGTGAACCAGAGAGAAGCTTTCAAGTTTAACCTCGGGTTTGCACAGAAAGGACTCTTGCAGTCTTAGCTCTGCTCCCAAAGGAGGGCAAAGCCACACAACAACATCGACATGCTCAAAACTCAGCATATTCCATGAGCAGGAGGCTCCAGAAGAGAACAGGTCAAGGTTGGCATCAGTAGCACTGCAGTTGTCTGAACCACACCTAGTCTGCAGTTAAATATAGAACTTTACTTTCTGGAACTACTGCTCCTCTTAACCTTCAGAGCATAAATATGCAGGGAGATATCTACAAAAAAAAAAAAAAAAATAAAGGGATAAAGAGACCTGAATCTATTGTCCAAAAAATCTAAGACCAGGGATTAATAAACTACCCTGGGAGGATTCCAAAAAAGCAGTAAAGGCTGGAGAATTGAATTACAGAAACCACAAGCAGCATCTTGGAAATCCAGTAGAAACCAATTAGTTCCTTTAATACACATACCCTGTACTCAGACCCTTTAGGTACATCAGACATGTCAGGATATGGCCCTAACTCTAATCTTCATTCCATCAGGTTGGCACCAATGTAATAATTAACTGAACTGCAATTTTTTGTTGATTTAAATCTCTTAAAAAAAGAGATTTCAACCCTCATCCTTCTCATTCAGTTCATGGATCAAATCCTGACCAGTGCTGTGCATTTTCAATTGGAGAGCCTGCTCCTGAGCAGCAAATCCCTCTGATTTTTGCAATCACATTCAGATTCTTGCCTTGAAGTGCTCTCAGCTGGTTTGATGCATGGCCTTTCAGCAACTTCCATTTTTACCAAATGAATCCAACACAAAAGCAGCAGGCACAATTCAGTGATGGAGCAGGTCAACACCCTCTTCCTCACCCAACAAATGTTTATATTTCAGAGGGAAGGAGGAGTTTTGCAGAGATTTCACTAAGGTCTGGATTCCACCCTTTTATCTTCGGGCATCAAACTAAGCCACCAAAGTCAGTTCTAATTGCAGGAGGCAGCCAGAGAGGAAGGTGCACAGAGCCCTCCTCTGAGTGCATTAGTGGGATGGAGTTGTCTCCTGGATCTGTTTCTCCTTCCTGGACAGGTATCAGCCCAAATGAACGAGCACTTTCCTGAGGTTCCCAGACCAGCAGCTCAAAACCAGGTGCTTAAATCCTTGTGTGCACCAGCATCTGAGCCAGAAGCTGCAGGACACACACACACAGAGCTCCGAAAGTTGCATTTCATTAGGGAAAACAGTCCATTGAATGGAGATGCCTCCACTCAGAGTCAAAACTTAATCCTGCAGAGAAAAATGCAAATTACCAGACAAACAGCACCAGCCCACAGGCAATGCCAAACACATTTTAGTGGCCAAATGCTTATTCCTGACCCTGTGGCACCAGGGGAACCTGATCTGCTTGGGCCAAAGGGTCTGGTTACCTTCATCATAGCATGGACAAGCCTGCAAAACTCCAGTGACCTAGAAGTGAAATTAGTGACTTTTTTTCCAAGGGCTCCCAGAGGAGCGTTTTCCTCCCACTCTTTCAAAACTTGTCACATAAAACAGCTCATCCTTACAGCTCAACTAGGCCTATTAAAGCACAACAGTTAAACAACCATATTCCCAGCCTGCTTTATGGGGTAGTTTTATTGCCACACAACACTTTTACTGGGTTCTTGCCTTGAGTAAAACTCCTCAGCTTTGCTTCCCAGTACCCCACACAAGGCTGTGAAACCCAGCACCCACAGTGACCTAGCCAAGAGCTTGGTAAATTCATATTAAAAGCCAGGATTGAGGCAATGTCGCAGCAGCAGAGTAAGGGAAAACCCCAGCAGCAAAGCCCTTACACAGCACGAGACACAGAGAACAAAACCAAGAACAACAAAGAAGAAGAATTTAATAAAAAATTAGACCGAGTGATTATGTATCTGCATTCACAACTGGATGATTTCCAGTGTCAACACCAACTTGATTCTTTCAATACCCAGATCTCACACCTTTCTAACAGATGTACCAAACCACCACAGGTTTTGCAACTTTTCAAATGTCCCAGCAGAGACTGGCTTGAGGACAGAGGTGGATGAGGAAAGGGTGGCTTGCTCAGCTCTCTCTCTGCTGTTTCCCCAGCAAAGGAATCTGAGGCACAATCAAGGTTCAAACAGCAAATAACAGCAGTTATTGCACTTTGGGCCAGACAGAAACCAGGAAGAAAACTAGCCATGCCCAAAGAGCTCTAATTCTACTCCCGATAAGCATTTCACACACAGAGGGTCAATGAGGAGATGGTGCTGCCCTGAAGGCACACAGAGCTGTGGTGGTTCTGCCCTTCTGCACACACAATCAGGGCAGTCAGACGAGCATTTCAAAGCACTAAAGATCCTGTCCTGCCCCTGGTTCTGCCTCTGTGGAGGGGGACACCAGAAAAACACAGGTCCCAGCACTATCAGATCACAGGACTTTGCATTAGCTGGGTCTAACAAAGCAGAACAGATTTCAAACATTTACATTATTTCCTTTGGGGAAACATCCAGGCAAAGCCAAAAATATCAATGCAGTGCCAGGCCAGAACAGGGAAATAAACACTCAAGTTACTGGTTCCAGTCCTGCAAAGACACAGAAGTGTGTCCAGCCTGTGCTCCTGAGGGAGCTCAGGATTTCAGTCTTAGCTCAGGCAAAAGATGCTTTTCTGCTCCTAATCAGTTCCCAAGACCCCTGTGCAAGCAAGAGGAAAGGGAAGCATTAAAGAAGTGGTAAAAGCACATCCAACAGATCTGCTGGCCGAGGTCTCACTGGGGTTGCAGACCAGGGAGAGGTGCAGCACACGCAGCCATCCAGTCCTTCCATGGACAGGAGGTTCCTCACGCTCTCAGAGGGGAGAAAACTCCTCCCAGCCATTTAGCCCTGGACAGAAACAAGCATTCATCCCTAAACTACATCCAAGTTCTCCAGTCCTTTTCTCTTGTACAACATTACCCACAAAAGAGACGTTCCTGTAAGCAGAGGGAAAGGCAAAGCCTGCCCAGGCTCAGAGGGGAGAGCTGGGAGCTCTAATGATCACCTGCCACTCTGCATCTGGATTTGAAAGATCCACTTTGCTCTGTGCTGCTCCCAGCTCCTGTAAAAGGGTTCTAAGAGCCT
This sequence comes from Ifrita kowaldi, assembly GCA_013398055.1. Lineage (NCBI taxonomy): Eukaryota > Metazoa > Chordata > Aves > Passeriformes > Cinclosomatidae > Ifrita > Ifrita kowaldi. Next base: position 90,296 of record VZRS01001749.1, on the reverse strand, counting down.
TTTTGGACCAGGAATCTACAGCTTGTTAGGCAAAGTTCTGCATCCTGAACAATTACAGCGCTGCCAAAATGGCGGCATCCACTTTAAAACACCTCGAGGCATCAGGAGGACAAGGCAGGAAAGTGGGAAAGGAGAAATGCAGAATGTAAAGAGCTTGCAGGACCCCCCAAGAGAGCCTGGATCAGGATAAGTGGAGAAGTTTCTGCAAAAGCAAAGGAAGAGCTGAACACCAACACGCTCAGACTGAGCTAAGGACACGATGTCCTGGGGGATACAAAAATAAAGAGATACTGTCCACAGCAGTGTTACAACTTTTTAAACACCACAAGAGGCAAAACAGCTCCTCTTACTCCATCATCACGAATTAAACTCTTACAGGTTTGCAGGAAGCTACAACACATCCATGAAAACGACGCTGGGGTTCACCACAGCATGGAAAAGGACCCTTGTCCTGGCTTTAGAACTCCCATCTCCAAACCCCCTCGAGGAGCCACCACGTACCTTTCCATAACAGCCAGGCACTCCTTTCTCCATGTGAACCGACTGCCTCGCCGTAGTCTGAAGGTCCCAGAGGTAGCTGTGACTGGGGGAGGCGTCTGTCTCCATTCTGGCTCTTCTATTGGGATGGGAGCGGGTCTCATGCTTAGTGTAGCCCCTAAGGACAATAAACACTGTGTTTCCCAGAGGGTTAAAAGTCAGGCCCATCCTCTCACCCCTGCTCGTGAAAAAAAAGACAAGACAGGTGATGAAACCATTCAAACAGGAAAAAAAAAGAAAGCATTATCAAAGATACCTTGAAGATACACAAAGCCAGCTAAATTGCCAGTTCCCAACCTCCAAGGCAGAAGGGGATGACCACAGGAATCCAAGGAGCTGATGGGCACTTAGGAAAATCTGTCCTGTCTTCATCAAGAACAAAAGGATCACACAGAAAGGGTGAGCTGTGCCCCAGCTGGGATTTATTTGGGTTGTGCTGCCACCTCAGCTGTCACAAAATAGGAAACAGCAGCTTCTATTTAATGACATATCAGTCTCAGGAAGCAAAAAGGGAATTTATACCAAAGGTATTTCAACGTGTCCAAAGAGCTGAGGAAATACCTGAAGCAGCTCCACCAACAGAAACACCCTGTGGCCTGGGCAAACGTGGGCTCAGGACTGCCAGGGTGCCTGGAAAAGTCACCGAAAGCAGATTGACATCACAATCTTCTTCTCCTGCTCCCCTTCTACAGACATATTTCTCCTTTCTGAGAGTCTGAGCTGGAAAGCATCAGGCATGAGACAGGATTTGGCAAGATGCCCTCAGGAAAGGCCCCTTTGAAACTTACCCCTGATCCTTTCCACAAGAGCCTCTCAGTTAATAAATCAAGATAAATCAAGACACTCAGGGAGATCGATCTTTCCTACATCCCTTGGTGAGGATGGGAACCTGGGATAGGACACGAGGACAGAAACCAGGGGATGTTCTGAAGGACAGCTGTGTGCTCAGTGACTGCCCCCGCAGGGAAGAAAAAGTCGTTGTTGTGTGCAAAAAA
>VZRS01001749.1:13724-88732 GCA_013398055.1 Ifrita kowaldi | reverse complement strand
AAAAAAAAAGTTGTATGAAAAGATAAATCACCACCTATATCCCACAAGCATCCTGAGCTCCAGTGGAATTCCTGCACTGAGGCAGCCTGGACAGATCCAGCAGAAGCAGCAGCCCTGCTCCCCTGTTGGGAACACTCGAGAGCAGGACTGTGACCACAAACCCCTTTGGGTGGACAGGCCTGATCAGAATGGTTGTTGGGATTTAATCATCAAAACACCACACAGTGTTAGTGAAACAACACTGCCCCTCCACAACAGAGGGAAAGGGTCAAGGGAACCTGAGAGTTTAACCAATAAAACAAATTCCTACAGCTAAAAAGCAAGAAATGAGCTATTCAGGCACTTGGCCATGTTCCTTCCCAGAAATGCACACGGAGTCTTTTCCTTCCTGCCAGGGGCTTGCATCTGTGTGAGGCAGTGGAGCCCAAAATAATTTACAAATGTTACCCAGGAGGAGTCAGTAGGAAGTGAAGCCCACAATCTCTGCCTTGCACACACAAGGCACGGTGCCTCTTCCTAATTCCCAGCTAACGAGCCTACACTGATTACTCGGTTCCATTGAAACATGAAATATTTCCTATAGTGCCAATTTACTGCGAGGCCATTTCAAGGAAAGCTCCTTATCTGGTCTTTCTGCTACTTGCACAGTTTAGGGGGCTGGGTGGCTATCAAGTTGCCAGGCTTTAAATACACTTCAAAAACTTAAAAAAAAAATTATTATTTTAAAAAGAGACAGGGGAGAACAGGAAAAAAAACTGCTATTGTGTTAGCAATATACTTTTCCTACCTGAAGGTTTGATTTCACAGGGGGAGTACAGGAGTATCAGTGATGCCTCACATCAAGGTAAGAGATGCAGAGTCCTTCCATTAAATTTGCCCGAGATTTTTCAGACAAAGGTTGAAAAAAAATCTGCACTGAAAGCATAAATTTTCCGCTGCTGCTACAGGTATGCTCACGTACTGAATATAATACACTTTTTTTTGTTTTAGTAGCCTTCCTAGATCAATTTACCCATTTCTCTTTTCTATGGGGTAACATCAATATCAGCAGCAGATAAGAAAGGAATATGCTGAGAATTACAAGCAAGTACCCCTGCACAGCAAGAGAGGAGCATCTGAATGCATGAAGAGGCCCAAAATGGGCTTGGATGAACGTGTGGAAAAAAGGGCACAGGGGATGCTCTGAGGGCCCTTCCAGTGCCTAAAGGGGATCCAGGAGAGCTGGAGAGGGACTTGGGACAAGGGATGGAGGCACAGGACACAGGGACTGGCTTCCCACTGCCAGAGGGCAGGGAGAGATGGGATATTGGGAAGGAATTCTTCCCTGGGAGGGTGGGGAGGCCCTGGCACAGGGTGCCCAGAGGAGCTGTGGCTGTCCCTGGATCCCTGGAAGTGTCCAAGGCCAGGCTGGATGGGGCTTGGAGCAACCTGGGATAGTGGAAGGTGTCCCTGCCTGTGGCAGGGGCTGGAATGAGATGACTTTGAACCCAAATTTACCATTTATGATACACACACTTGATAAGGAACCTAGGGAGCTTTTCCTCATCCCCTCTCTTCAGTGAGGATCCCATTTATTCTGCTGTTCCAACGCTCCATCCCAATCTTCTTGCCACCCAGCTCCACTTCTTTGTAACTTAGCAAGTTACATCCTAGTCACCAGTTCAGATTCTTTTTATAAACCCCTCGAACAGCTTCTGAGGAGAAGTGAAACTTCTCTCCTGAGCAGACGGAGTGGAGAAAACGCAGTACGAGGTTTTCAGTGTCTGCATCAAACAGCAAGACACCTCTGAGGGGTGTAGAGGTGAAGTGCCTGGGAAGAACTCCTTTCACTCACCGAAATGAAAGAAGACATCTCTCACTCCCTGCCAGTGCTCAGCACCTTTTCCTACAGCACTGGGTTTTCTCTGTGAATTTTTTGTGTGACTGAGGATGCTGTGGGCAGGTTTGGGGGTGAGGAGGCTGGAGTGGTGCTCTCCAGCTGGAATGCAGCTGTCTCCACGTTCAAAATTCCTCCTGGCCAAGGCCTGCACATCCCAGGCACCATCCTGAAGGAAGGGAGGTGTTTTAAGAGCATCCCATGCACTTGCTGCTCCTCATCCCAGGGCTCAGGCAGGCCCTGCCGTGGAATGGTCACAGAAAGCCTCAGGCCATCTCCCAACTCCAAGAAACCATTTCCTGGCAAGTTTTCATTTGCAGAAAGTACCTATTGTACATTATCCTGATAAGAACAGATGCCTCACTGTATTTTTAGCCAGGCTGACCCCAGACCACGCAATAAACACCTCTCGGTCAGAGCGAGCCGGGCTGGATTGAAATCAGCAGCAGCACAAGGTTCCCTGCAGAGCCCATGGCTTGAAAGTGAGCAGAGCAGGGACTATTTGCTCTGCAGCTCTGTGGAACAGCACATCACATCACCACAGCACATCCCCAACCATCCCTTCCCAGTGCAAACCTCGTGGGACAGCCAGCCCCTGATTTTTGGTTGGCTTTTCTTTCACAGCTAAACAAGAACCGCTATGAAAATAACAAAAGAGATGCTACATCTTGATAATAGCTCCCTTTCATTCTCTCTTTTGTTCAAGGAGGAAGAGCCCATGGTTCTCTCCAAGGTGACCACAGCTGCCTTCCTATTAGAGAAGCGTGGCAGAAATAAATACCCAGCCTAAATGGAAGCAGTCTGTATCCATCTGTAACTTTAACACATCATTTCGAGGTGCCAGCTTCAGTTTGCACTACGCAGAGGCAAGAGACAAGCTGAAGTTACTCCATAACAAACTTCCCACATTGCCCAAGACCCAGTGCCAGGGAAACTAATCAGGCTAACAACTATCAATCTAAAAAAAAAAAAATTACTATTTATTTAAAACCTATGGGCTCTGAAAAAAAGTCAGAACCCTGCAGGATTTATCTATTGCCAAAATGCTCTCACTCCTCCACAAAACACAGGACAGACAAGTAGTGCCTGTGTGAAAAAAGCTCCATCTAAATGAAAAGCATCCCTATTAATTGGATTAGAGACCTTTTAAAACCAGCATTTAGCATTGACTTCTTCCCTCCAACAAAAAAACTGCCTTTCACCCTAACTGGCAACTCCTTCCAGAAAAATTTACAATCAGGAGTACAGTGGAATTCACAGCATTGCTATTAACTCTGACATCACTCCTACCAAGAAAACGTTGATTAAGACATTTTTTGAGCAAGATTATTGCGTACAGTAGGACAAGTGGGTGTTTTTTTCCTGTTTCATGAGACTTCAAGTCTCCTTTGCAACGTTCCAGGCTGGTGCTGTCTGAACACCCACCACCAAGGACAGGAGAAATGCAGAAACTGCCCATGCAAACCAGCAATCAAAGCCAGGCAAATAACAAACAGCATATTCAGGAGCTCAAATCCAGCTGGGAAAAAATGGAAGGGATGGAATTGCTGAGTCTCTTCCATATAGGACCAGCATCTGAACACCAGCAATGCCCTAAAACTGCCCTAAGGTTCCCCAGCACCAAGTCCTTTGGCTGGCAGATGCAGCACTGCTTGTGGATGATTTAAAGCATTACACAGCACATTTAAAAAAAGAAAAATAAAATCTCTTTTAATGTATTTGTAAGTCATCATTTGCTTGTATAAGCACAGTAAAAGACAGGCCCTGCTGTGAGGACCTGAAGGCAAGGCAGGGATGTCACCCACAGGGAAGGGTCTCACCTGTATCCAGGGGATGGGAAAGGGAGATAAGAGGTGAATTCTATAAACTGGCAGAGCCAAGGGAAGGTCTGCCAAGAGATCTCCAGTCCTTTCCACACAAACTATTCCCCCTTCACAGTTTATAAACTGATTATATCTGCTGTCCCAGTTCTTCAAAATAGTTTCAATTTTAAGTTTTCTTCCCATTACTACACAAATTCAGACGAAAAATTGGTTTGTTCTAAAGATCCAGTTTTTCAAGATAAGGAATTCTAGAAATTGGGGAACTAATAGTTCCCAAAAGCCTCACTTTGCTCACTGATAACTCAGACCTGCAGGTCCTTCTGCACAGAGAGCTGACTCTACCACTCAAAGGATTGAGATTTCCCTCCCAGGAGCTGGAATTGGAAAAGATGGGATATGTGAGAACAGAAAGCCAAATGCCACCTCTTAGTAAGCGAGCAACTAGAAAAAACCCATGGCAGTCATTTCATCTCTCCAGTTTCTTCCAAGGAGGACAAGCTTTCCCACCCTACAGAGAGCACAGAGGTGGCATCGCTCCTCTGGGAACAAGGGACAAAGCTCCACTGATTTCCTCATTTTCTGGCTCTAAGGAGGACAGCAGAACAGCTGCTCTGTCTCCTAATCACAGGATACTGTCAGCAGTACCTAAAACTTCAGCTTCAGATTGGTTTTGTAACGGGGATTTAAATCCAGGATTCTCTGGACAAGGCTGGTACCTCCCTTTACACACTTGTTCATAGCCACATTAATTATTCTTGGCTACCTGGTTTGACCTGCAGTAGAGGAGATGGCAATAATTCAAAGCAGTGGATTATCCTACAATGAATAAATAAATACAGCCCCATTCTCCTCAGGTAGATTTTCCCGACAGCAACAGGAAAACTGAAGGTTTTTTTCCCTCTACCTCAGCCCCTAAAAAGAAATCAAATGCTATCTGGTTCTAAAAGGAATTTAAGTGCATCCAAATAGTCCCTTGGCTTAGGCAGAGGAAACAATTTGCCTTTTACACTCCTTGAAAATGCTGTTTAAGATCTCTTATTGGGAAAAAGGTTACACTCAAACAACCACTCTTGAAGGAGTTTTTCCATGTCTGAAGCAAAGCAGAGTTACCATCGATTCATTTCAATTTCAGCCACAACCTTCACTGTGGAAAAGTCTTCCTGCCTTAGACACCTCTCAAGAGCAAAAGGACAAATAAGATGTGAGCTCATGGATATGGGGAAAAATGAAGGTAAAGAGGAAGAAGTAAAGATTTTAGAGCTAAGCTGAACAAAGGTTCTGTTATTAGCACAAAATTATATTTCCTAAAGAGCTTCATGTGATACTGGAAATAAAGGATGCAAGGCTGGGGAAAATCCACACAACAGGTTTTATCTGGAGAGGGTTTTGGTGGTTTTTACACCTTCCAAAAACCCTCTACGTTCTCCAGGACTTTGGAGGCAACACCCTCCATCAAAGGGAAATGTCTGGGAGTTGCTCTGTAGGATAAAACCTGAACCTTTCCAAGGGCTGACACTGGATGGTTGTACCCAGGAATTCTGCTGATCCTCAGCACCACAATTCCAGCCAGTGCAGAAATCAAGGCTTCCTGGCAGTTTTATTCTTTAAAACAACTTTCAGAAAAAGAAGCATCAACATCTTAAGATGCTTAACAGAAAACACAGGCTCAGCTCTCCCTCTGAACCCGCCCAACTTAAATCTGAATTATTCTCAGGCCAACTGTCAGCTGGAGCCTCTTAATTTTCAGCTTCCACACAGAGCAGAAGTTTTGAGGCTCTGTTTCCACAGGAATTTTTCGTAATAGAATTCTGGATATTGAAGCCAAGTTCACATTAGAGAGCCTGAGTTTTAAATTCCTTAAAACAATTACACGGTTAATTTAATCAAGCCATTGTTTAAAGGAAATTAAATATAAATATTTTGATCTTTACAATAAAACTGTTAAAAGGGAAAAATAAGAACTGTGGTCAAACAAAATCCATGGAGATGAACAATGCAAGGAAATTAATTCAACTGTGATTTTGAAGATTGTTGGTTAGTTAAAGATAATGAGGAGCTTTACTTCTCTGTTTGTATTCAAGATCTATTTTGAGATTTGGAGAAGCAGGTGGGATTTGAAAGACACATCTCCAGCTTATCACTGGAACTATCAACATCCCATCCACGAGCTTGACATCCAATCCAAACCCCTCTGAAGATCCTCTCTGCCAAACTGTGGGGGGTTTTTGCTGCAACTTTATATCATTCAGCCATTATTAATGGTTTCTATTTGTTCATTCCGAAGAGCCTCAGCTTCTATTTCACATTAACTGACTACAACTTCACTGGCTGCTTCTGATCCCTAATCTGATTCAGATTTAGCGAGTGCTGGGAGGGCAGGGCAGGGATCTGTGGCTGAGGAGCTGGACAGACAGCCATGGATGAGGCAGCTCTGGATGAGGCAGCTCTGGATGAGTCAGTTCTGCATCATTCACTGCAAAGCAAACAGCAGATTTGTTCCCACCCTCCTAAAAATTAACCTGGTCAGAGGGAGATCCTACGGAGTACCCCAGACCTAGAAGTGAATTATCAGTGCTAATAAACAACAGTGACAAAAGGCTTCCATTCCATAAATAAACAGCAGGAGATGTTTGGGCTGCATTTGTTTACCAGGATTTGTCTTCTCAAGCTGGTACCATCTGTAAAATGCCCTTTTCTTTTGTTCACTCAGGTCCGACCCCTGCTGCAACAGCCAATGGGAGATCCGGCTCTGACTGATACCTGTGAAAAACCAGAACAGAACAAAAACAAAGAGAAAGAGAAAAGTTCTTCTTTACCAAACATTTTTAAGTGGTTTATCTACTGATAAAAGGTGGTGTCTTACAAAGCCCAGGAACTTGTGATGCTTCAAGCCCAAAAAAGCAGAGTTGAAGCTTCCCTGCCCCATTCCCAACTGCCTGAACTTCTCCCTGGGATTATGCTCACTCCAGGCACACCCTGGAATCTGCACAATCAACCCCCAGGCAAAGAGGGTAAAAACTGGGAAGCCAAAGCTGTCACTCACTTGAATTGTCCACAACTTCCCTGATCCCTAAACTTCTTCATCTGTGAAATGGGAACAAGTCCCTTCCCCACTATTATATATAATATAATAATGATTGTTAGGAAATCCTTATCATTCAATGCTTGAATAAGAAGGGAGATAAACACAGAAAACAGTTTATGTGATATAGATCAAATCAGCCCAGAAATGGAGCAAACCAACTGTCAGCAGCTGTAACAACGGCCAGAAAACAAACCAGAAGGGGCAGCTGTCTGTCAGCAAAGCAGGAGCCAAGCTCGAGGTACTCAGGCATTATTAGGGACAAAACATTTTTTAAATGTTTTTAAAGCAAGACATCTAAGAAAACAGTAAAAAGGGAAAAGAAAATCCTAGAAGTTAATACAGTTATTTCCAAAGCGTGACAGGGAATGAAGGATCAATGCAGGAAGGGGAAAAAGTGATCAGCAGAGGAACTGAATAAAACAAGAGGTTTAGAAGTGCACCAAGAGGTGAGCAGTAGGTTCATCGGAAAACATAAAAAAGGCAGAGTTGGCTGAGTAACTGAAGCAGTACTTCAGAACTCCCTGTGCCTTTCACTAGGCCCTTCAGCCATCAGAACAGGTTAACAACATCCAAACTCCCCTGAGAAGTGAAGTTTTAGGAGGTGCTCCAAGTACCAATATCCTGCCAACACCACCTGTGCCACCACCTGCCTGGTGATATCACCCGGGCAGGTAGAGGCTGGCTTGCACACAGAACCCAAACTGCCTCCCCCCTCTAGAGATGCATCAAGGTTTTATAAGCTCTCATCATCGTATTTAACTCATGAAAAACAGTCCCCTGTAGTTTTACCACTTCTAATGTGGGGGTTTATTGTGCTTTTTGTTGTGTTGAAGGTAGTTAAGTTCAGAATGTCTCAACTTGACTCTCAAGTACCATATTCAGGTGGGTTTACTCCAACCAGATTTTTAAAATCACAGGGTTTATACTCTTAATTGTTCTTCCTCAAACAGAATTCTGGAGGCTATGAAGTTTTAATTGCCCTGGGGGAAAGGGATGGGTGTGTTTTGTTTCGGATACAGCAGCTCACTGCTGTTCAGCAGAGCCGTGCCCACAAAACAGATCCTGATTTTCCCAAAACCCATTCCCAGAGGTTGCCTTGCTCTCAACTGACAGAGTTCAGGAACAGCTGGGGCAGCCAAGAGCTGCCTACTCCCAGGGCCCACAGTGGGATCTAAAACTGAGTTTATACTACTGGGGAAGTGGAATTATTCAACCAAACACAGCCCTGAGACCCTGCCAAGTTTACATCGAGGAGCTGTGGAAGCGCATAAGTTAGTACCAAAAGAAGGCAGTGTAAGTTGATAACATGCTCTGGCCCAAACCAAGGCTCCAGTCTAGTTGAAATCCTGCCATCTGCATGCTTGATCACCAATGCAAAGACCCAGTTTTGAAAATTTGCAGCTCTTGACCTATTATTATGATTTATAAAAGCCAATTCTTGTCCTGTGCTGTGGGACACAAAGGTTTGTGTCTCACTGCTTCTGGCTGCCCTGCTCCCATTAATTAATCACTGGGTAACAGCTCCAGTCATTTACTTGTTTACTATGGTCCACTTACACTTATTGCAGTGAATGAGTGTGTGTTGAGCGTTTGGATAACGACCTAAGAGACAAACACAAAGCACTGGTAGATAAAAATTATAAACAGAGATTAAATGTCTGCCACGAGTGGAAAATCTGAATTCTGCTCAAGAGGCTGCCTGACACTGTCACAAGTGGCACAGATGTGAGCACTCCAGACAATGTGCTCGAGGCAAGGCACAGCAGCAGGAGCCAAAAGACTCAAGCTGGGTCTTGCCTTGTCCACTTTCATGGAATCATAGAAAAATTTGAGTTGGAAAAGACCTTTGAAGGTCATCAAGTCCAACCCTCCCTGCAATGAGCTGGGGCATCTTCAACTGGATCACGTTGTTTAGAGCCCTGTCCAACCCGACCTTGAATGTTTCCAGGGATGGGACAGCCACCTCCTTCCTGACCAACCTGTGCCAGTGCTTTATCATCTTCATTATAAAAAGCTTCTTTCCACAAATTATGCACTGTGCCAACATCCTGAACCGCATCAAAGTTCTCCCAAACAGAGCTGGATCTGTGCTGGGATCCTTTTGTGGCTGTCATTTAACCACAGCAGCTGGGCCTCGGACGTACTGCAAGTCCTCACAGCTCATAAAGCTGCTTCTGCAAGATGTTTTTAAGGCATAAAATTTATCTGCACCTCAGCAAGGTTTAGAGACCCCAAAACTATATCCCAACAGCTTGAGCAACCACGGTCACGTGCAAAGACTTTCAGAAGAACTTACCCAGGATGTCCAAGATCCCAGTGCAGTGGGATCCAAACTCATCCTTCACTCCTTTCAAATACAAAGCAAAGCCCCCAAATTGTCGTGTCAGTTTCTTGCATCTCAAGTGGGTTTTACCCAGCTGACTCACAGGACAGCGGCCACCAGGACCCTCCTGTGACGTTGTCTCTAATCACACAGCCTTAGGGAATTGCACCGGCAGGAAAAAAGAAATCATCCTGCTGCCAGAAGCAGATTAATGAAATAACTTCTCTGGAGTAGTGAAAATCCAGCTGTGCTGAGGAAATTCACTCTCCAGCTGAAGCAGGAACCTCAAGGAGGGCTGTGGTGCTCCAGGCTCAGCATCAGCAGGGCCAGGAACACACCTGCTTATGGACACCACCAGTTTTCTCACAGAAAAAACCAAAGAAAAGCGGTACCCACAAAGGACTGTTGCAGTTCAGCTGTTAACTCCTTGTGTCACACACCACTCCTTCCCACAGCAGGTCACACGTCCCAGAGAGAAACAAAACAGAGGGGACAGTCTGTGCTCACTCCCCTGGCCAGCCCTGCTGTCTCCTACACAACCCATTTGGGGAGAGTTTCCCTTCCAAATACATAAAATAAATGGCAAAATACATCATCACGAGAAGGCCACCGCTACGTGCAGCTCGAATCTGCTCATAACCCTCAACTCTGCTATTCATCAAGTCTTTGGGAACTGGTTTTCACCTTCACAGATAGATTTGTTCAGCAGCTCTGCTTTGCATGTCTTTAATGTTCCTTTCAGGAGAGGTTTTCAGAAGCACCTGGAATACGTCAGACCTGGAGAAGAAAGTAACTGACTGTGTTTTAATTCTTCACTTTGTAAGCAAAGTCCCAGATTCAGAGAACAAGTGCTCGCAAAGGACATCTATCAATTTAGGAGATTAGCAAAGCTTGTTTACAGAAAACCTGCAAAGATCAAAATCACAAAAAAACAAATCTTCCTCTGTGTTGTCATGAGTAGAACAACAACAACAAAAAAAACAAGGAAGGAAAATGTTTCTCAGAATGCAGTTTCATGCCACTTCAAATGATCAGGAATTCAGGAGTGTTCTGAATTCTCTTCACAATGGAACTAGTTAAGTTTCACTGTGCATTGGCATTTGCTCAGCATCCCTGTGTGTGGGTTCCAAACCTCTGGGGATTTTATTTGTTCCAGCAGTGCTCCAAGGCTGCCCTCCACTGCACATGTGTTTAGCACAATCTAAAGCCAAGTCCTGGAGATCTCCTATCAATTAAGGCAGAGACAGCAGGACAGGGCTGGGTTGTACAAGCGGAATAACTGGGAAGGTTACCAGAACTGCACCCTGGAAAGCTCTATGTGCATCTAAAAACAACCAAAAAAATGACTTCTGCATTTTATTGTTGATGGCTTTTGGGTTTTTTAAAATAGTGGTTTGGTTTTTACGTTATTGAGAATTGAGAAAACTGAATTCAAACTTCTGCTCTGTAACCTCAGGAGAATCAGGGTTGGGGTTTTTTATTCCTTCACTCCCTATGTGTAAAAACCAGCAAAGGTAATATTTCCAAACCTCGCAGAGGCATCATCCATCAAACCACTTTAGCCCATCTGCAGAGGGCTCATCCCTGTGCTCTCCTCCCTCTCTCCTTTACTGTACAACAGAAAGGCATCAGTTCCGGAAAACATTTCCCCCACCCTCCATCGAACTTTGGAAGCTCAGACAGCATCTCTGAGAAAAATTTACATTGCTCTCTCTTCATCCTTTGCCTTCTCACCATAACCTGGTGCCCAGGCACGATCCTCGTGGCAATTCGAGCCAACTGCAGCACACGACTTCAGATTCTGTTTGATAAAAAGCTGGCAGCTCACCTGCCCCACGTGGGGCTGAACCCCCAGCCCTGAGCAGGCTGCAGTGATGTTAAAAGGAGCTCCAAACACCAAGACAGGAAATTCCGCAGGAACTATTATTAGCTCCTGTTTATACTGTCATTTTTCTTATCAGTAGGAGATTATTTATACAGAGCCCAACCCAAGTGCTTCTTGTTTATCTTATTACAGACACCATTAAAAAAGTTTCTATAAAAAGCAGCTCCTGTTTTTAGGACCAGCACTAGTAAGTGTTATGCTAAGTTTTTGCTTCTTATCAATCATTCCCTTATTTTCAAGTCACTATTTAATATCCCTGTTACTATTTTCCAACCTGCCCTGTCCACCCCATACACCAGGCAGCCCTGCAGAATATCTTCCAGGTTTAATTTTTCCTGTCAGATTCATTATCTAAAAGACTTTTAAAGTTTCTGGTAATTTTACAAGGATTAAGAGAGCCTCAATATTTTTCTACTGCAACAGCTGACTTTAACCTTCAGCTCTGTGCTCCTCTCTCCAGCATCCTCCCTCTCCATCACTTCCCTTGTGCTACAGCAGGAAAAACAAGAGGAAAAGCTGTTTATTGATGCAGAGCTGCACTGTAGGACTGTGGCTGGTGTAGGAATGTGGATTCTGTGAGTGCTTTGCACTGTTAGAATTAAGATGGGAAAAAGGAGAAATGTGTTTCTGAATGAAAGTGTAGTTTGAAGAATTAGCAAAATAAGGGAAAAAGGAAGTTTCAAGGGGTCACAGTTGCAGTAGAGGTTTCTGCACCAAGGATAGATCATGACAAGTTACAGAATGGGGATAAATGAGGTCATAAGGACTGGGGAAACACAGAATTTTTTAGAATACTGAAGACAATTGGTAGAGGTTGAAAGGAAAAGTTGCCAGCAGAGGTAGCCAAGCCAAGCCACCCTCCTGGACAGAGCCAGCCATAAATTTTTCATTTCTTTCTTGCCTCTTCCCAAGGCAGAAGGGATGAAGACTAAAAGCTAATTTTTCTATTTTCCTCTTGTATAAGTAACTTTTTACAGAAAATCTTTATCAGTAAGACTAAGCCTGCAAATCCTGAGCTGATGCCATTTGGGATCGTATACTCTGCAAAGCCTTTGCCTATACAAATTGGTTTTTCACTGAATCAGAAGTGGTTCTCAGGCATTCCTTGGGAGTCTCTTCCCCAGCTGGAAAGGACGTTGGAGACATCTGAAGAATACTCAAGTCAGCCAGCACTCATCAGGCCTGAGACAGCTCTGGAAGGGAGAGCCCTGGGACACTCTGCTCCAGATCTCTGTCCCAAGCTATTTCAGTCACTCCTCACCACTCCCTGCTTCTGAGAGGAAGCTGATGGGTCTCCCTGCTAGAGCTGAGCACAATCTTCAGTCTGCTCCTTCCAAACATCTCTTTGAGATTTACTATTTCTCTCAGATAAGCCATAACTATGGACTTAGGAGGGGCACGTGCTACGCCCCTGCTTACACAACGCCAGGGGTTTACTTAAAATGAATCAGCCCCCACCAAGCACAGGGAGGATGACAAAGATGCAAAGATCTACTGGCTTCCCATGGATTTGGCTTGAGAACAAGATAATACCACAGTGCCTTCAGCTCAGCCCTCGTTCTGTCCCACTGACTGCCTCAAGTGACACCCTGCAGTGTTTCTCTGTGAGCACACTGAGGATCCCCCTCACGTTACGCAGGAGGGCTGAGTGGGAAGGGTGTGAAATTCAGTCAGCCATGTCTGAAGTGGATGGCTGGTGTCATTTACTCGCAGGAGGAAACAAGGAGAGCTCCCAAAGGCTAAATGCCAACTTAATGCCAACTGAAATCCAAGAGAACAGGCTCAGGATGGAAAGAGTGAAAGGATCAGGTGTGAATAGAACTGGTCTTGCCTTTGCAGGGTTATCAAACACATGCACCATGACATCCAGTTAATTACAACTAGATCCATTCCTTTCAATGACACACACTTGGACGTGGTGTGGTGATTCTGATTCAGTGACCCCACATGTGGCAGTCCCATAGACCAAAAAGAAACCCATTGGCTCCTTCTGGAAAGACTCTTTTTGTGCCATTTTCCCCTCTGTGCTTACTCCTCTTGCAGGGGAAGCCAGCCTGACTTGCTGGGTGCTACACAGAGGTTAATTCAGACATGGGTTCTTCCAGGGCTATATTTGGGCGAGGAATGACCAAAAGTAGGAGAGTGACCCACCAACTACCAAAATTTTACAGTTCAGGTACAATTTAAGTGACTAGACTTACACTTTCATTTTTGAAGTACCAGTGCTATCATCTGATAAGGCCAATAACATCCCTTACATTTACACAAATTGTTAATCTCTGTGATTTTCCAGATGAAACTGAAACCAGGGAAGGACAAGTCATTTTGCCCAGGATCACAGAAGAGCTGGAGACATGGAAGGAATTCCTGGCTCCGTGGCTGAAGCACCAGTTTGTGCTTGCCCACCTCAACTGCTGCCATGTCTGCAAACCCAGAGCTCCCAGACAGGTGGGTTCCTGTGACATTTCAAATCCTGGAAATATCATTGAAGAACAACTTCCCTCCTACTGATTTGGCATTCCCAGACATCAGGGAACCTTAAAAATTATCTATTTCAAGATCTTTATCCAAGCTTGGGTTAAAAAATTAACAAACTTTAAATGTGTAACATGGGATTGAGCTTTCTGGGATTTATCATCGAGTCTTCATCCTACAAGAAGGGCTGGAGTGCATCCAGAGAAGGGAACGGAGCTGGGGAAGGGGCTGGAGCACCAGGAGCAGCTGAGGGAGCTGGGAAAGGGGCTCAGCCTGGAGAAAAGGAGGCTCAGGGGGGATCTTCTGGCTCTGCACAACTCCCTGACAGGGAACAAGGGACAGGGTGAGAGGCAATGGCCTCAAGCTGCGCCAAGGCAGGTTCAGGTTGGATACTGGGAACAATTTCTTCATGGAAAAGGTTGTCCAGCCCCGGCACAGCTGCCCAGGGCAGTGGTGGAATCCCCATCCCTGGAGGGATTTAAAAGCCATGTGGATGTGGCACTTGGGGACATGGGTCAGTGGTGGCCTTGGGGGAATGGTCTTAGAGGGCTTCTCCAGCCAAGATGATTCTGAGGATACCACGAGCTCTGCTGTGCCAGGCAAGGCCTGTGTGCCTGGAAGGGAGAAATAACAACACCCCAGCCCATGGTGGAGCAGCAGGACTTTGTTACCCTCTGTGTAAAGCTCTGGGAAAACACCCAGGGAAGAAGCGGCACCACCGCAGTGAGTTCACCTGTCTGCATGTGAGAGAGAAGGCTCAGAGCAGAGGGCACCCAGCACCACTGCTCCTTCCAGGTAAAATCCCAGCTGGTCTGCTCATCCCTCAACATCCCTTTGGATTTTCATTAATCATGGCTCAAAGGATGGACAAAACTTCCAACTCTCATCGTCCAACTCCTGGCTGCAGTAGCACCAGCTATAGCTGTGTCTCCTGACTACTCATATACTTTTTAATATATAAATACACATTATCTCTCTCTCTCCATACCCAGAGATGCAGATATGCATCTATTCGCCACACTCAACAAACAATTTAAGAATTAAGGAAAACCGTTCTCATTTTAAGACAAGAACTTCAGGCTTTATTATAATGCTGTAAAATAAAATCTGCCATCACAAGCCACAGGAAAAAAAAAAAGAAAAAAAAAAAGAAAAAGTGATTCACTAGGGAAGTTCCATGATGTGCAGGACAATGGGTCTTAAATCAAAGGCATACATTATCATGACTAAGCTGACAGATCTGCACTGCAATGCAGAAAGCCAAGTGATATTCCAACATCTGCACCGTGCTCAGACAGGCAGTTTAGACACAGAGATCCCCAAAATGAGGAAAGGACTCCCCGAGCTCTTACCTGTTACCTGTGCAACAACTGCTTGGGAAATTCTCCGGTTGGCGAGGAAGGCTTTGATCTCCTCCTTTATCACACTGCTGTCCCTCCTACCAAAACAAAGAAACAACAGGACACACAAAAAGAGGGACAGACCAAAGTGCACCTGGAAGATGTAAAATGCCTTTATTTCCTCTATTTTAGGGGACAAGGAGAACGGGGAAGGCTGGCATTAAAGCAGCCCAAGTGCCTCAGTGCTGGACACTTCTTTTACCAAGTGTCACGTTTGATCAAAGCACCGTAGCAGGAGAATGGATGACTCATGTCCCATATAATTCATATTAGGTGCAGCACTGCCATATGGAATGTACAAAGTTTCATTACACAGGGATGAATAAATCTCTCATACCAGCATAAAAACCTCACTCATAAAAATGAGGCAGAAAAATAAAAAATAAAGGATAGCAGGGGCTGCATGGTTAGTTACTCAAATGAATATGCATGCACCAACCTCCTCCAGCATTCCAAGGAAAAGATCCAAAATTTTGCAGCCTCTGTCCCCACACCCCTACTTTAGTCCCCTACTTAGTCCAGAACTTGCACTGAATGAATGAACTGAGATCTTTGTATGATTTTTACAAGGTCTGTACAGGCAGTTCAGAAAGGGCTAAAACTGTGCTAAAAAGCAAATAAACTGGAGGTTGCACAGGTACTGTGATATGCAGCAATTTTCAACTGCAATAAACACAGACTTTCCCCTCTTCTTCCTCTCTCCCTTCCTCAGAAGGGCAGGCAATTAAAATCAGCTTTTATTAGGCTTTATGGGATATTTGCCTTCCCCTTCTCCCCTCCTGCTCCAGCTGCATTGAAGGCAGACTCAAGTTTGCCAATGTAAATGCAAAATGAATTCTGTGCTGTGGCTTCATTTTTATTTCTGTACCCAACACTCATCTTCCACATGCCTGCAAATAAAAGTAATTTCAGCTTAAATAAGCCTTAAAAGCATTACCTGAGACTCACTGCCCAGGAACCCAAACCTCAGCCATGGGAACTTGGCACTCTGCTGTACTCACTCCCTTCCTGCACGATTCCATCATCTGCAGCCGACAGCAAATGAGGTTGATCGGCTTTTCTCACTGCTCATCTCTAATCCTCACCCCCCAAAGCCACATCTTTCCCTGAAATCTCCAAACTACTTCCAACACATTTCCATCCTGGAGCTTATGGACCTCAGTTCTCTCATAGGAACGTCAGGAATGTTGCAATGTTGGGGGGCAAAAAGAATAAATTCCAGTATCATGACCAAAATTGTTTTGAGACATTTGGCCTTTCCTCTTATTTCTTTCTGCTCTCAAAGCCCACTGACTCAGACTTTCATCCTCAGGAGTATAATCCCCTCCTTTCATCTTTGCCATAATGCTGAAAAGGAAGCTGCTAAAAGTAAAGGAACGTCAGTCCTGAAAAAGAACCCACCCAACTGGGTCTCACTGAAAACTTCTGCTTCTTCTTTACTATTTGTATTTTCCTGCTCCACTCTGCAAATCCCTGCCACAAACTATGAACAGACAACATGCATCCTCTGCAGATCCCACTGGAAAGCACTGACCAATCCAAGCTGGATTCCCTACTCTCCCTCTCTATGGAAGGAATTACAGCAAGTGTGAAATAGTGGAGGAGGAGTCACGTGAATTGACACTTAATCAGAATCCTAAATAAAAGCAGGGTGGGAAATGAGTGCTCTGACATCAATCCCAGTGTTTGGTACAGCATGGGAAAAACTATTTCAAGAGTCAGACTGTGGGACACCCACAGAGGGCCAGGGGCTGCCTCCACAAGGCAGCTGAGAGGTTCTGGGATGGTGACCCTTGGGGAACTGGCAGGAACAACTGCCCGAAGCAGCTCCTGCTCTCCTGATAATCATCAAATCCTCATGGAATGGTGTGGGTTGGAAGGGACCTTTCAGGCCATTTAGTCCAAACCTACTGCAATAAGCAGGGATATCTTCAACTAGATCAGGCTGCTCAGAGCCCTGTCCCACCTGACCTTGAACGCTTCCAGGGATGGAGCATCCACCACCTCCCTGGACAACCTGTGCCAGCATTTTACCACCCTACAATCCCTATTTGAGCAGTCTTCCAACACACCCATTACTGCTGAGCCACTTCTCACCTCCAAACTTCTGACAGAGACTTTCACTCACCTCATCAGCTCCTCCACTTTGTCGTCGATGTCCAAGTCCTCCTCGGAAGCCTCGAAGCTGTAGGACCTCTGGGCCAGGCTGTTGGCCAGGGGGTAGCGGGTGGGCGACATCTTCCCGTTGAAGGCAGACAACCTCTCGTTACTCTCCCTCCCGTTCTGATTCGTAGTGCAAGGCTGTGGGGAGGTGTCGTAACTGTTGCTCGGGGACGGGGACATCCCGGAGTGCTGGGTCTGCGTGGAAGCCGTGGCGGTCGAGGAAGACGCCGGGACGTTGTTGGTGCTGTTGCTGTAGGAGCCGCCTCCGTAGCCAGACCTTCTCCCGAATTTGTCGCTATGCTCTTGGTCGAGACGGTCCAAGGTCTCCAGGGCGTGCAGGATCTCATGCCTGGTCATTCCCGTGCGTCTCAGGCGCTGCAGGAGGTCGATCTGCTCTATGGTGAATCTTGGCTCGTCCGTGTAGTGAGACATGGTTTCCAGCAGGCTGGAAACGAGGGAAAACACAAAATACTTCAGTTCAATAGTTTTACGTGGCACATGGAAAGTACTTTATATGCTTGAAAGATCAATTTTGGTGCAAAACTTTAAGACACACACGTGACAGATCCAAAATCCACCTCCAAACAACCTCAGCCGGACACCTGCCATGACTGCCAATCTCACTACGCAGTAGAAGGGTTTATTTTCCTTAGAGTGCTCCAACAGCACTTCAGCCCTCTCCTGACATTCCCTACACCTGCACCAACCCTGCAGTTTGTGCCCTTTTCCTTTTGATAAACCGCTGCTACAGAGACTGTGGCTGCTCAGTAATTAAGGCTGCAACTCGATTCCAGACAAAATTTTGCCCAGTGTTAAGTATCCACCAGAGAGAAATCTCAGATTCCTGTGGTGGCCACAGATCTGAGTTTTTCTGGGCAAGTTTTAACCAGTCATGACGTGAGATTTATCAACCTCAACTCTTTCAAATCTTAACTACAAAGAGTTCGAGTTGCCCTAACTTTTGTTGCTACCTTGAAAAAAAAGGAGATAAAAACACACCTAGCGGAAATTCTGGTGGCCTGTAGGACCCAAGCTGATTTGACTGAAGTTGGATTTCTGAAGTTAGGAACTTTTGAACCTGGAACGTTGTAACAGATTGCCTGCCCTGACAAGGAAAGTGCAGCATATCCAATTACTCCTGAGCTTTCATTTAAAGAAATAAGTCTTCAGCCTTTTCCCCTTCAAGAACTGGCTCCTCAGGTAACTCGATCACCGTGGTGGCTCAACAAAAGCATTTTTAACTCCTAAACTTCCCAAGGTGCCACAACAATGAACATTATTTGCTGCAAAGCCCAGAAATGGAACTGAAAACAATCACAGTATGCTCCCTTAATCGCTCTTCTTTCCTAAATCTCCTGGCTACAGATCCAAATGTCACACAAACAACAAGATCTCCTCCTTCAGGACTCTCAATCTCGAGAAGAAGGGATGGCAGATGGAGGGCAGGCAGAACTTGGCAAGCAGAACACGGCATTTTCCATCCTTCTTGGGAATCTTCTCGTGAGTCAAGGGTTTATTACCATTCCTGCAGGAGAGCAGGGTGAAGAGATCACTCAAACTCCGGGAGACATGACAGAGCTGATGTACAATCCCTACGAGCCAGAGCAAATCACAGCTGAGGGAAAGTCAAGGAAGAATTCCAAAGACCCTGAGAAAGCCAGGAGAGGGATGAGGGCTGTCAGGCTGAGAGACCTTCCAGGGACAGGGCTGCCTATTCCTCCCCACAAACTTTGAGGATGACTCCTCATGTCCATTTCTGCCCTGGCACAGAGAAGCTCCCAACAGGAGTCACGGGATGACTCAAGATCCGTAGCTGGGGCTGAAGAACAACACTGAGAACTGGCTTGTTGGAGTAGAGCTGGAGCAGAGCTGTAAGGACAAAGCCAGGATGCACAAATCCACAAAAATGGCATTTGCAGCCTGGGAAATACAGAAATGAGAAGAAAGTCCCATCTTTGCCCTCATCAGACAACTACTGAGCTCCCTTCATTGTTTTGTAGGAGAAGGAAGCAGGAGGACAACGCAAGGGGATGACTCCCATGCACGAAAAATCCTGTGTGAGAAGACAGACATTCCACATCCACATCCACATCAGAGCTTCAGCCCAATGGGAATGTGCTGTCCTCTGGACAATTGATTACTGGAAACGTCCAGGCCATTTTACATTTTCCAAGACAAGCACCCAGACTGCTGAACCACAGGAGGGCACGGCAGGCAATGCAGCAGTCAACCTGCAACTGACTGGAATTGTAAAAACCACAATTTGGAAGTGGCATCCCAGCCTGAGACCTTTGGAGCTTGACAGGGAGCATTTGGAAACAGATGCTGTGTTCTAGGTTTGGCCTCTGGGGGAGGCAGGGCTGCTCCATCCTTCTCTCCCAGCTTCGGGAGAAGTGTCACCTGGACTTACTGACTCATCACAGACAGCTCCGAGCAGCACAGTTTTCAAACAGAAAATCTCTTTAAACATCTGGCCTTGAAGTGGTTTTCACTGGATATGCCACACCTGGTTGGGGCATTTCTTACCTTGTATTTCTTATGTTACCATTTCCTGGATCCTTTATCGGTCAATACCAACTTTCATGGGCTCACGTTCTTCATTTGAACTGGAGAATTTAATGAGCCAGAGCCTTCAACCGGAATTACCTCCACTCAAAATTCCTATTTCACAGACTCTTCAAGATTTAATACTAAAACATACTTTAAATTATTTAATCTTTCATTTATCACAGACACAGAAACCCAGAACTTTCGTCCTTGTAGTCCCATGAACTAAAGAACTCCCATCTGACAAGAACAAGACTTTCCAGATGGCATCAAAAATGTCAAGCAACACAGAACTCATGTCACAAAATCACGGAATTACAGAATGGTTTGGATTGGAAGGGGCTGCAAAATCATTTAGTTCCATCCCCTGCCATGGGCAGGGACATCTTCCACTATCCCAGGGTGCTCCAAGCCCCGTCCAGCCTGGCCCTGGACACTTCAAGGGATCCAGGGGCAGCCACAGCTGCTCTGGGCACCCTGTGCCAGGGTCTCCCCACCTCCTGCAGCAGTTGGTGGCCATGGCCAGCGATTCCCTCTAAAATTTGGGTGTCATCCCTAATTTGTCTGAAGTGCCAGGGCTTAGCTCCTGGATCTGGGTGCCCAGGCCAAATTAATCTCCTCTAGTGAATTACACATAATGATTTAGAGAATCCTAAGTGCCCTTTGGTGAATTACAGCTAATGAAGTGCAGAGTTCTCAGATGCAGGGACAGGGGGTGACCTCCGGTCACTCGTGGCCGTACGAGGGAAAGAGCTCCAGCCTCAATTTGTCCCACTTTGATACAGTTGAGCTTGTGCAGGAATTTCAATTCACAGGGAGGCAAAGGCTGCTGGGCAAGGCCACCCTCTGCCCCAGGAATAAGATATCCAATGATTTCCAGCTTGTATTCTAGGGTCCTGTTCATCAGTGGACTTAAAAGCCTTGCAGAAAGTAAAGGAAGAGCAGCAAACCTACTGTCAAATTAACTCCATGATACTGTGTTTGACACAACCACTGGAAAAATGTGGACAATTTGAAAAAAAAAGCAAACTAAAATCAATGATCTGCCTGTCTGTCCATGCAAAGTATTCTTACAGGCCTCCAACCCTTTTAAGGCAACTTCTGGGTGATTTTTTCAATGCTTAAGAGGTAAGAACACCAAACTTAGAGCATCTTCCTGCTGGTCTCACTAATGTCATACAGAGAGTTCCAAACTGCCTTGTTTATATTTACACATCTCATTGGTCTTCTTGACCTGGAATTCTTGTTCCCATCTTCATGTGCTTTTCTGCATAACCATGAGAACTAGAAATAATGCTCCTGAGGGACTTTTATGTATTGAAAACAACTGCAGGAACTCGGAATTTTCCATTAAAACCCCAAAACAAATATTGCAAAACGTGGTATTATTGAACATGTTCCAACATTGCCAACTATCTACAACTTTTTAATGAGTAACTACAGCAAGCATTATTTCGAACTGTTACTCGAGCAGGGCTTCAGTTATTTTCCCTTCTTAAAATATTTTAATAAACTTACCCTGTTTAAAGATCAATTTACAAAGCAGTTAAGTAAATCAGCCATTTTAGAATCACCCTAATTTCATTCACCTCATTAATGAGTGGATATTGTCCCCCACTTCACCCCCCCCCCCACACTGCAGTAAGAGCCTCTTATCCTCCTGCACTCCTCTGGCTACCTGTAATTCAATTTAATTCCCCCTCTTTTTCCTTGTGAAATACAATCAACTGCAAAAGTAGCGAGAAGTAAAATAAGACAGAGATGAGCAGAATGATTGTGGGGGCACAGGAGAAAATCAAGATGGAAAATACTTTTCCTGAGAACACGGACTGTGGACTGACTTTGCTTTAGGCAAACTTTGCTGCCTGTGTAGCAAAATATCCTCTACATCCCATGCTTTATCTGCTATCAGTTAGAGAAACTCTCACCAGTGCCAACGGGCTGTCAAATTTCCT
Organism: Ifrita kowaldi; assembly: GCA_013398055.1. Classification (NCBI taxonomy): domain Eukaryota; kingdom Metazoa; phylum Chordata; class Aves; order Passeriformes; family Cinclosomatidae; genus Ifrita; species Ifrita kowaldi. The sequence goes on along the minus strand of VZRS01001749.1, from coordinate 67,200 downwards.
TGGGGAGACACCCAAAAAAAGAGAGGTAACCAAGGGAGAAGAGCTGTGCATTTTTCTCCCTGAAATTTTGCAAGCAAAACCTCTGCAAAGTCCTAATTAAGCTCGAAAGTAAAAGTCACCAATTTTTTAACAACTGAATCTTGCCCTTAAAACAAAGCTTCTTTAGGTCCCGACAGGAAAAAAATAAGTAGCCTAAAGTATCAAACTTATTTACATTCCTTACACTAAGTTGGCAATCATCCTCCAAAAAAAGATGGTCCAATTCTACCATTCTAAAGCATTAAACCTTCATGCTCATCTTTCAGGGCTCATCCAAAAGCAACCTGAGGTATCTGAATATCAGCCTGAAGGGAGAACTCTAAGGAGGTAAATAAAAAGGCATTTATTTTCCCTCCCAAACCACAGATATAAAATATCCAGCAGGTCCCAACCAGCCCGATGCAGCACCACTCCTCCCCTTCTACAGTGACTTTGTGGAGTGGAGGCTGTTCAGGGGCAGAACTGCTCTCACCAGCATTGCCTTTCCTTCTCATACCACCAAGATTTATTTAACCTCTTTTTTTAATGAATTTCACCCTTTGGATGTGGGGTTCCCTCCCCAGTTTGACAGTCCTGGTCTCCAGTGGGGATACGTGGCCAGAGCGTTCTCTTCCCTTATTTTCCTGCATTGCATAGAGAAAAATAAGGAAAAACACATCAAGGGTTTCTCACCTACTCTCACAGCCCAAGCCCACGCTGATACAAGAATCATTTACCCAGCACTTAACTTTCTAGGTGATGGAACACAGCAGAATAATCCCATAAAAACAGCTACGAGCTAAGTCCATGTCCAATTGAACTCGCAGAAGTTCAAAGCAATTCAATTACCCGTTTGGGAATAAGGCCAGACACCAGCCTTAACACCTCTAACACTTGAGAAAATGGCTCTGGACTCTTTAATGATCACAAGAAATCATTTTTTCCACTCTTCTACTCACTGTAGACGAGTAGGAAGTATTCTAGCATCACTGAGGAGATGCTCTTCTGCAGAGGTCCTTCTCCAATTCCCATTAAAATTCACTGCTTTATCTAATAAGCAAAGCTCAAGACTTAGAAAACCAGTTGTGCTTTTTGATATAAGACCTATACTTGATATAATCTGCATAATATGGATGTGGGCAAGAGCCAAAGTGTTCAGAACAGGATCCTAAGTCTGGTAATTGGTTTAAGAATGATTCTGATCAAGTCCCATCAACCAAGGCAAACAGGATGGGGAGAGATGCCAACATTTACCCTTCTCTGACCCATGGCACGGGGTAGGACCCCCCTGCACTGCACTGTCCTGCTCACAGGGACATCCAGGATTTCTCATCTCATTTATTACAGCACCAGCAATTTTCACAACATCACAGGCACCTCCTTGGTGTCACTCAACGCCATCTCACCATTTAAATGGAAGAGCAAAATCACAACATAAATTGGGGCTTTCCAGCTGAAATAGCTTCTTCCAAAGTACACAGCTAAAAAATCACTTTCTACAACTCGTTAGCTAAACCAGAGTTTTAACTATCACAGTCTAACAGCTTGAACTCCTTAACCTGCTAGATTTTTCCTGTGTGTTTGTGCAGACAGTACTGGTGAGAACTGCAGCCCGAACAGCTGTGGAGGTGGATGTCCTCCCGATATTAAAAACTGGCATTAAGGATGGCATTGCTATTTCCAAAGCAATGTAATTTGCTTATCACCCAGTCTGATGCTCAACCACCTAATTCACATGAAGTACTGCTCCGGGTGCTTCCTACGAGAACCAGTGACTACAAAGAAACTCCACTTCCAGCTGCCCACTCTGAATTTTTTAACCCTGTTGTAGGTTATGCAAGCTTGTTTCTCTCTCCACACATGTTCATGAGATCCAAGGACCAAGCACAGTTTCATTCAGTCCCTCCTTTTCTACACAGAATCTCAGGCTGGTTTGGGTTGGAAGGGACCTTAAAGCTCATCTGCCATGGGCAGGGATGGCACTGAGAGATGAGGTTGATCAGGGCCCCATCCAATCCTTCACCCATCCCAAAGGATGCAGCTTACATCTTGGTTTTTACAAGATGCTCAAAAAAAGGGCTCTCATTGAGTTACAGCTGTTCCACAAACAGAGCACTGACACATCACAAAATAAATCACTTAATCACAGATTATTCTGAGTTGGAAGGGACTCACAAGGATCATCAAGCCCAGAGGCAAAGACTGTGACCCTTCCAGGGCAGCTCTGAGGCACTACTGGAAGAGAATTGGGGCATTTAGTGCCTAACAGTACCCACACTTCTGAGATTCAAGCTTCGGCCTTTTCTTTTTTCACTGAGCAAGTGAATCTCATTTAATTCAGAGCGTGGTGGGGCCCTGGTCCAGGTTTGTCAGAGAATCTGTGGCTGCCCCACCCCTGGAAGTGTCCAAGGCCAGGTTGGACAGGGCTTGGAGCAACCTGGGATAGCGAGTGGCATTCCTGCCATTGGAATGAGATGATCTTTAAGGTTCCTTGCAACCCAAACCATTGTGTGATTCGATGATTCACAGCAATATAAATATTTCAGAACCACCTAAAACTTTGCACCATATTAAGCAAAGCTGCCTTCAAACCAGGAGCTGATGCTGTGAATTCTGGGGCGTAACAGAGGATTAAGGATCTGACTCATCACTTATGCTCATCAGTTGCAACTCCAGTATTTTCAGAGGAGTTGCACCAGTTTTCAAGTGAGAGAGAGAGAAAAAACCTCAGGCCTGAAGAGCTCATCATGTCAACGAACACAGAGCCATCCTCATCCCTACGTTTGCATAATTATCTCCTGCAGTTGCATCTCTCTGGGTTTTGATTTTCAAAAGAAGGCCTCTACTCCCATTCATCCTGATTCACAAACAAAATGTAATTCTTGTAATGACTGCTCTCATCCCGGGGAAATGAGAGCCTCGCGCTGCAGCAAGGAGGGAAATCAGCCACGGAGGCTCAGCGTCACTGGCTCTGTTTAGGGATGCAAAACAGCGGCTCCGGAATGCAGAGCTCTGCCACACGCCTTCGATCAAAATGGGGACAATTAATAAGAGCAGCCTGAAACTTCTGAAAATAAATCCGGCGTAATCAAATACTCACCGCTACACAAATTAGAGGAGGCAAGCTGAGAGCAGAATATCAACACATCGTTTCTTCAGGAGGCTTCAAGTTTCTCAGCTGGTTAAAGAGCCCCAAACCCCGACTCACTATTCTACACAAGCTGTTCTTCCACTTATTCTCTGAAATTCTCTGCTGATAAAATGATTTTACTGGATGCTGGCAGTGAGCAAACCCAGCAGTTTTGCCACTCGGGTGAGTAACTTAACTCTGCTTTACATCTCTGGGAAAGAGAGAGAGAACTTGAGATTGATCTTACAAGGCAAAAATATAATATAAATGGCAATTATTGTCATAATCCAAGTCTTACAAAAGAGACTGACCTCTGACTAAGCACAGGGCTGGCAGCCAGATACTTCTGAATTCGACTCAAGGCACACACTGATTCACACTGACACCTTATCTGTCTAACCCTAACCTTCCCTACTTCCAAAATCTGGGTTTCCTGCTATTGTTGCAATTCTACAGCAACAAGGCAGGAATTCAAACTCTGAGCCTGGATTCAAGGGCAGAATGAGCGACCAGAAGGACTAACAAACAGAGAGAAAAGCTGTAGTGGCAGCTGAGCGCTGAACCAGGGCCCAAAGCCCAAACCTGTGCCAAGAGCAAGGAGGAGCTCTTGGATTTGAGAGCCAAGACTAAACTTTGGATATATAAGCTCTGTAACAGCTCCCAAAGCAGGACTCGTGTGCTTTACTTACAGTAAATCTTATGAACACACTGAAATAGTGTAATCCATGTGAAGAAACAGAGTCATTAAAGAAGTCATCAATAAAACTGAGACATGGGCCTGCCCTAGACACCAGACTGGCTCATCCCTGGAAGTGTTCCAGGCCAGGCTGGATGGGGCTTGGAGAAACCTGGGATAGGGGAATGTGTCCCTGCCCGTGGCAGGGGGTGGAACTGGATGAGCTTTAAGGTCCCTTCCAACCCAAACCCAAAACAGTTTGGGATTCTATGATAATTCATAATTTTCAGCTGTCAAGACTACAGGGTATAGTGCTGCCTTCTGCCTCCTCTATTTAATATCAAAATTTGACCAATCCTTTATTAAAATCCAGGCAGAATCTCAGAACTCTTCTCCATTAATTCTGCCACCTGAGGTATCAAAATACTGGAATCACAAGTTCCCTGTGAGGCAGGGAAGTAACACTACACTAATTTTTGTGACCAGGAGCTCTCAGAGAAGGGCTGGACTTTGGACAAGTCCAAATGACTCATTCAAAGTCACACAGAATTTTGCAAGAAGGCAGAACAAGAGCCTGGCCAAACTCTGAGCATTTTCTCACCACACATGCAAGGTCCATCTATAGCATCAGACATGACAAGGTGTGGGACAACTCTCAAGCGAAGCCATCACCAGGATTTCCACTACCTCTTCCACACATGAAGAAAAGGAGACATCCTGAGGTATTTCAGGTACCTTCGTTCTCCTTCAGGATCTATCACCAGCACTAACAACCAAAACACTTCCTCAAAAGAGAAATTTGTTACTTCAGAAAGCTCAAATCCAAACCCTGTTTTTTCAGCAAACAGCTGAACCTCACCTACCCCTGTTTTTGTGCTTGACTACAAAGCAAATTGTTTTCCACTAGACAAACAGTTTGCAAGTGCAGTTTTACTGGCACAGCCTTAGTGAAGACAGAGATTACACTTGGAGAACTCAGGAATAGGTAACAGTGTCTCCTTGAAGAAAACAAATCATAAAAGAAAAACCATGGGCTTCTGGCCACTGCTGCTCCCATACTGGAGTTTTATTTTAGTTAAAAGCATTTCAGAAAGAAATGAATATCCTAATTAATGCCCTTAAAGCAACAAACATTTCTCTGTGTAACCCACACCTGAACTAGGGAAATTTCCTGCATGACAGACAGGACCCAGTCTACATTCCACACTGCCAAGGCCACCACTAACCCATGTCCCCAAGTGTCACATCCACACAGCTTTTAAATCCCTCCAGGGATGGGAATCCACCACTGCCCTGGGCAGCTGTGCCAAACCCTTTTGAGGAACAAAACTCTTCCATTCAACAAGATTTTTCTTTAGGTTACTTTAGCTGTGAAATCATGAATTAACTCCTCATCTGGTTAATCTTGAAGTAAAACCAAGGGCTCAGGCAGGACATTGTTTCAGTTAAAGAAGCTAAAAAAGCCAACTGAATAATCCGAGTCACCTGCTATTTACATGATGTCTTGTCACTGAAGAGAAAAAGAGAAAATCAGCTGAGTTTTCTGTTACCTGAGTTTAATTAACCTGTTTTGTGTCACATTTCAAGGACACTGGACAGGTACAGCACAGCCTGGGATGATTTTCTAAGCCACTGTAACTCCAGTGCCTGCTCTTCAATCTGTGTTGATTTGGTAGAGTTCACACTCTTGTTCTTTTCTTCCTGTTGTTTTCCCTAAATGATGACAAGGCTTCAATCCAGTTCTTTTCCATCTGCATTACTCACCCTGATTTTCTTTTACTCGCTCCCCAGACAGCCCTGTCACTGCTGGCAGTTAAGTTCATAAGCACTGGCCTGAGAATTCAGGTAAACTTGAAGTGACGACAGTGAAACTGCCTGGTTCTATCAGAAATCATATTTTGAGGGATGTAAAACATACTGATGGTCATGGCTCACTATTAACACATATTAATTAATCAATATGGACTGTGAAGCACAAGTAATTGCTCCCATATTTATGGGGAGCCCAACAGAGATCAACCTGTGTTGGCTACCGCACTTCGTTTTAGATAAATTCTTAATTCCTGCGAGGTCAAGATCAAGAGTTCTGTGTTCACATCATGCCTCAAACTCCTCTGCAGCACTGACTCTCATCCTACTAAGGGTAAAAATGAGGCAGTGAAAAGATAACTGCACCCAGGTGACTCCTACTCTTAGGAGTAACCCAACTACTCTCTTACCATGGCAGTTTTGCAACTGTTCAATCTTAATCACTACTTACATTCAAAAATGTATTCAAAGATGTACATTCAAACTTTTAAAAACATTTTTAAGTCTCCATTTTCTTCTTTCCCTTTCACAGTCCCATTCACCCTTTTAAGAAGATATCTGTGGTTTAATCTGGAAACTTTCTATCTAAATGGGTCATCTTGGCCCATTTCCTCTAATTTAATACTCTCTAATCCCCTCCAAATAGATTCCCCCCCACTTTTCCCTCAGTCAAAAATTATTCACCTCTACTTCTACTGCACCTCCCATGACCATATTAACTGCACATACACTGGAATAAATCAAGGAAGCTGCTACTGCTCTGCTAGGATGTGGCAGCAGAAAACTGCACAGGGGCAGAACATGACTGAAATCAAGCTAAAAACCAGGAAATTCAAGCTATGCAATTCCCAGTTTGGAAATTTCTGGCAAAAGCCTGACACAAAGCTGTGAGATGTCCTTGTGCTCACTCAAAGCACAGAGCAGCTCTGAGGTCACCCAGCAAACTCCGAATTACTGGGATAACAAAGATGCCCAGGGTGACGTGGCCTTACCTCCAGACTTCTCTCCTGCTGTGAATTAGATCTTTCAAATTTCAAGTGGTGGTTTTAATACCGAAATCCAACATACTTCCAGCTAAAAGGAAGAATAGGAGGTGGCTCAAGGGACTGCCAGCAAGTAGGAAACCACTAGTTTTGAACAGAACACTAAGGCACCCTCAATAGAAAATAACTAATTAATGGCTTTTTGAAATCCACTGGAGTTTGGTTTCCAACACTAAACCCCTGGCAGTCATTATTTTTTGCTGTGACTCCCTCTACAGAAGGCTGTGACTGCACTGCCACTTGCACTATGAATGTCCAAGGACAAATCTTCATCCTTGAAATAATCCATCTGGGAAAATGTGAGTCATTCAGAGCAGCCCAGTTCCTTGCTACCTATTCTGCAGCAAAGGTTCCTCTTTTCAGCTCAGTCTGAGAGAAGGAACAACCTGAAGTCAAGAGGTCAAAGTATCCCAGGAATGTGACTGCCAGGGGATGAACATTTGGTTGTGCCTGTAACAGGGATACTGGGAGCAGCGACACAGGACTGGCCAGTGGGAGATGAGTGACAGCACAGCACAGGTCAAGCCCTTCCTTTCAGCCTGACAAGCTCCAAAATTTGAATTCATTTGCTTATTTATTGAAGAAACTGCATGGAAACCAATTAAATTGAAGATATATGACAGAAGTAATTTAAAGGAACAAACTAATTTCGAGTTACAGAATGAGATTTGGACAACCTCGACTGGCATTGGCATTCAAGAGACTTGAGTTGCTTGGACCAACACATCCAGTTCCAGGGTTAGGTGAGGCACCTCAGGTTTTGTGCCTCTCTCTGCCAGAGGACACTGAATTGAAGGTGGCTCATCCCTTTCAGCAAATCTAGAGTGGTGCTAAACACTCTATCCCTCTCATGTGTTCAGTGGTTGTATGGAGATCTCTCCTCTAACACTGATTTTTCTCTGATCAAGGCTGAGTTTCAAAGAACTGCCATCATTTTCCTTCTGTTTCAGTGACAGAAATGTAGAAGCACAAACAATACATCAGCCAGGCCAAGTGAGGAATTCACTGTTACTACTCCCTGATTTAAATATCCAGCTATTTTACTATTCCTGGTTTAAATGTCTTCCCTGGTTTAAATATTCCACTAAACCAGTGGAACTCTCCAACTCAGCCAACTGCTCATAATCATTGTAACCACTTCTTTTAGACAATTTAACAGAAAAATACCACAAAATTACTCTTGTTATGAGTTTCTTCAGCTTGTACTTACACTACTGGAAAAGTTCTGAGCATACTTTACATGAGGATGGGACGTTACAAAGCCTCTTGAGGGTCTTCAGTGTTATTCACCATTCTGTAAGACACGAGGAAAAGATCCAACAACATTAGAGATGTCTGTGAGAGGCAAAGAGACGCCATCACATCATTCTGGATAATCTGTCACTAATCCAGACCCACAGACTTCAATGCACACAGCAGATTCTTACAGAGAAAGTTGATGTCTGGTGTTGTAATCAGTCCAGAGACAAAAATTTAAATTACAATTGATTTCTTTCGGCCACAAGTAAATTAATCTATGCAATCATTTAGCCTTATGACAGTTACCTACCCTTTTAACTCACAAAAGCTATTAAAAGGATTATTTGGCCAACATCCGCCAAGAGCTCAGGAGACAGGTACTGTGTTCTGAGGAGGAATGACCTAATAGAATTTTCCTCAGCTACCACTGCTGATGTCTTTCTCCACAAACTAACATGGACTGAAAGTGCTCCAAAAGTTAAACTATTAACCAAGAGGAAAGGGAAAAGGCAGGATGTTATTCCCAGGCAGAGCTGGGATAGAAAATGAGTGGATACAGTAGCACAGGGAGTTGCTTGGGATAATTTCCTCTGCTGCATCTGTAACATCAGCAATCATGGATTGCTAAACCATGGACAGCAACCAGGGATGGACACATCTTGGCTCTCCTCACTGGTTAAAAGTGGTCCAGATATTAGAGAAAGGCTCCTCCTCCATCAGCACCTGCTGAAGATGTTGGGGAAGAGCTGCACCTCTCCCAGATGGAGCCCACTGGGCACAGAGACTGGAGAATCCCAGAGCTGATTAGGCTGGAAAAGCTCTCTAAGATCACAGAATCCCAGAATGGTTTGTTTTGGAAAGGACCTTAAAGCTCATTCAGTTTCACCCCCTGCCATGGGCAGGGACTCCTTCCACTATCCCAGGCTGCTCCAAGCCCCATCCAACCTGGCCTTGGACACTTCCAGGGATCCAGGGATAGCCACAGCTTCTCTGGAAAACCTGTGCCAGGGCCTCCCCACCCTCACAGCCAAGAATTCCTTCCCAATATCCCATCCATCCCTGCCCTCTGGCAGGGGGAAGCCATTCCCTGTGTCCTGTCCCTCCAGTCCTTGCCCCCAGTCCCTCTCCAGCTCTCCTGGAGGCCCTTAAGTCCTGGAAGGGGCTCTGAGGTCTCCCTGGATCCTTCTCTTCTCCAGGTGAACACCCCCAGCTCTCCCAGCCTGGCTCCAGAGCAGAGGGGCTCCAGCTCTTGGAGCAGCTCCGTGGCCTCCTCTGGACTCACCCCAGCAGCTCCATGTCCTCCCTGTGCTGAGGACCCCAGAGCTGGACACAGAACTCCATGTGAGGTCTCACAAAGGAGAATACAGGAGGAAAATCACCTCCATCGAGACTATCGAGTCAAACTGTTACCCCAGCACTGCCAAGGCCACCACTGGCCCATGTCCCCAAGTGCCACATCCACACAGCTCTTAAACCCCTCCAGGGATGGTGATACCATCTTTATGTGGCTTTTTTTTCCTTTTTTCCTCTATGAAAAAACTCATGAACTTTCAGGACCAAAGGCTGGGCTGAATGAACTTTCCCAGAAGTGGCAGCACTCAGCTTTTGGCCACCTGCTTTCCTGGGAGGTTTAAGCCTGTCCACAAGAGCCTTCTCCCACCCAGCTGTGGCCAGGGAAAGCTCTGGGTGTTTCCAGGGAGGGGAGGTGCTGAGTGCTGGCTGCTGCTCTTCCAGAACACCTCATTTGGCCCACACTGAGGTCCTGAGCTGCCTCTTTCTCTCCAGGAAGAGGTCATCAAGACGAGTGATCCCAGCAGACCCTCACAGGTCACATTCTGTGGGCTGGGAGAGAATCAGTGACACCAAACCACTGATGGAAGGAAGAGCCAAAGACCCAGGTCCCTCCCTGTTGGCCACCCCAAACCTTTTAGAGAGACTCCCCCACCAAACCCCTCCTCTGTCCAATCTCTTTAACTGCATTTTAAACATATTCCCCGAGGCAGTCACAAAAAATATGAGATCATGCTGCTGACTTCTTGCCAAATTTTAATACAGAGAGCTGTTTTGTTTTCCAAAGAGGAACAAATTAGACTTAAATATATACAAACTTTCTGAAGGTCAGAGGGGCTAATGATAGAGAACTGGATTCCTCAGAGAAAGATCTGCTTCCAGTGTGAGGAGTGTGGATGTAGCAAAGAAGAAAATCCAGTAAAGGAAAGAAAAAAATCACTTTCCATCATCATGAAATGCAGGATTAAAAGTAGAACACGAGGAGATGAGATAAGAGAAGCAAAGAAAAGGCTGCAGTAACTCAGGTTTTGAGATGACAAAGGCAGGAGGATGATATTAGTGATAGCAATGGAAGAGGAAAAAACTGGTATGGACCACGGATGTTTTAAGTGAAGAGCCATTAGGATCTAGACCAAATTTGGGATGTGATTAGAGGAGGAAGATGAGCTTTTCCAAGAGACTCCAGATCTGTGAGTGCAGACAGACGACGACGGGATTTCAGCAGAAATAAACAGCAGCAAATTCATGAGAAAATAAGGATAATTCTCCATTTCTGCTACGTTAAAGTGTCAGGCAGATTTATCACACTCAGAATGCAACCACGAACTGTCCCAGCCTGAGTAAGGAAGGACAGGGAATGCTCAGGTCTGCCTTGGGAGCAGGACTGGTGAAAGGAAATGCAGTTGTAGAGAAAGGAGAGGAAGCTGGTGCTTCCTCTGGCCGCTGGCAGCCCCGAGCGGCCGCTATTGAAAAGGGGCACAAACAGTCTTTGACTCCACGTTGGTCTAAAGTTCAGTGGCACAGAAATACCTTCCCCACCCCCAGACACATGTGAGAAGTTGCTTCAATGCTTTTGTCACTTAACGGCACATCAGGCAGGGAACAAGCAAACCCTTCACCTAAAATCTGAGTCAAAAAAATTCAGTCCTGACCAACATAAATTCCATCAGCAACAAATCCTGACTCTGAATCATGACTCAATATCCCTCTTTCCCTCAGTCTCCTCTCAGCACGAACCAAAACACCAAAGCAGTCTGAGCACAGCAGCCAAGGCAGGTGTCACCACTCTCTGTGGTGATATGGGAGTAAGAACTCACAAACCTTTGCCCTTTTCGCATTATTCATTAAATAAATCATCTGCTAACCCAGGGAAAACACAACCAGCTCCCCTTCCTATTTCTGGTACAGACAATAAAAAAAGAAGCCACTATTAATATGGAAATCATGGCTGCAGTTGTAGAATCAGATGTAATGAACAATCTTGTCCCCAGCTTAAGTTGCTATAAAGGCAGCTTAAATTTACAATGGATGAGTCTTCATGGCAATCTGTTTTTCAGATATTAAAAATCTCATTTTCTCGGTGCCAAGGACAAGTGGAAGTGTGAAGCACTGGAGTATCAACTCTGCATTTGTCTCACTTGACATGAAATCATTCTCATTTTAGTTCTGATTTTTAATACATTCTTGGGATCCACTTCAGTTTTCTTCATTTCTCACTGTGTGCAATTAAATGTTTTGAAGTAGAGTTCACCCTGATCCACAACACCCTGCAGAAGCAAGGAGAAAGTCACTTGGTAAAGATGAGGCTGATACCACTTATTTGGAAGGGAAACTCATTTTCTCTTTTAATTTCTGAGTGACTCACATAGTATAAAAAAAAAAGCCATCGCTTTGTATTTCACTAATACCTTCCTTGGTGAGTTCTTAAAATGGGCTTTACAAATAACAAACTAAAAGCTTTTGTCCTTGGGGAAGACAAACATCACCATTTTGACATAAGTAAAACATGAACAGAGGGGCTGAATTCTTGGCTTAAAGCCACCCAGGGCAGTATCAGTGGCTGAACACAGCAGAGGCCCCACCACTACAACTGTCACACACAGCACTCCTGAAATGCAGAACCACCAAGGTCCAGCCTGGTGAAGAAATTCAGCCCTAAGAACGAAGTTCTACCACTGCTGAACTCGCAGTAAAGGCAGATTCCCAACTCCATGCATAATTACAAACAAATACTCTCCTAGAAACAGCAAAAATTTCAAAATTTATGTCTTTTACTCAATGAACAGCTTAAGGTCTGTAGGAATTGTCAGGTTTTCTTGGTGGACTCGGTGCACGTGTGTGTACACATGTCCATAAACACATCAGGGGAGGTTCAGGTTGGACATCAGGAGGAATTTCTTCAGGGAAAGGGCTGTTAAACATTGTGAATGGGCTGCCCAGGGGGGTCATGGAGGCCCCACCCCTGGAGGTGTCCAAGGCACAGCTGGATATGTCACTTGATGCTCTGGTCTGGGTGACGAGGTGGTGATCTGCTGAAGGTGGGACTCATTCCAACTGGATGATTCTGGAGGTCTTTTCCAACCTAAACGATCCTGGATTCAATTGACTTCCCCACACTGAGGCCAATGTGAAGTAAAGCTGTTACTTGGTTTAACTTCTGTCCCAGGACATCTTGCCTCAAAACCAGCAAGAGACCAAGGATCCATCCACTCCAGTTCATTCTGGTGATTAATCACCCTCTCCATTACGAATTTGTACCTCATTTCTACTTTGAACGTGTCTGGCTTCACATTCCAGACAGCAGCCTTCCTTTGCCAGCTCCGAGTCCTTTATTCCTGAGAGATGTTCAGACAGGCTCTTATTTACCCAGGGCTTTTAAAACTCCAGGTACAGCGTTTGTATCAAAACTTAAATTCATCTGGGTACACGCACAAAAGTAGGACTAGTGTCCAAAATACTGGAGCTAATCTAGGACTCTCTAGCCCATTTTCCCAAAATAGGCATATTAGGAAAAAAAAATTAAAAAAAGCTCTGCCATATGACTTGAGGATGTGTTTTATTTGTGCCCTGGGAAGCAAGGCTAGGAACCTTCTCCGGGCACTGCCACCTCCTGAGCACACCCCACAGCTTGGTGACGTGCAGCATCCAGTTCCACGTGGAAATCCTTTTATCCAAGCTCCCTGCTCAGGCAGGGCCACCACAGCCAGTTGTTCAGGACCATGTCCAGAGTATCTTCAAAATTTAAGACTTCAATTCCTCTGAGCAACCTGCACCAGTGAGTGGAAAGCAGCAAGAGATCACACTTTTTATGAACACAAAAAGTTCTTGGGAAAAAAAGCTCAGAAGTCACCTCCAGCCAATGCTGTTTTCCTTCTTCCTGTGACTGTGTTGTTTACCAAACCTTTCACAGCACAGCCCTGGAGCAGGCCATATTTTGGGATTATGGTGAGGGAATGCAGCAGCTCCTTGTCAAGTTAACAAGTTTACAGTTTTTTTATGGGATCCTGTTTTTTCCCTGAACTCTGAGGGGAAAACATCGACAGAAGCTTCTCCCCTTTAGAAAACAAACACCTCAATCTTATGATAAAGCCACAGCTTATCATTTTTTACAGGTAAATGGAAAAAATCAAATAAATAATTTCTCCTACAATGTGCCCTACAGCACATTTGCACAGGACATTTAGCCAAGAATCACAGTCAAAGCTATTTCTCCCTTCTTTTCCCTCCCAAATCCCACGCAAAAGAAACCTCCTTGCCCAAATTCACCAGAGTTTCCTAGAGCACAAGGCAGAGGCCAGGCTCCATTTTGAAGTGGACTGGCAACAGATCCCACTACAGAAAAATTGAGGTCACAAAATCATGAAGTTTCCCAAACTCCAAGGCTTCCAGAAAGGCAGAAATGACCATCTGTATTTCACTGGAAAGGACCCTGAGTTACTCCAGAAGTCCCAGAGATCCATCAAAGGCAATGCAGTCCCAGTAAAAGGATGTAATTTAGTGTTGCTTTGTCCTTAATGCAGCTGGAAATGAAATGCTGTCACCAAGCCACCCCTGCAGACACATTTGAGCAGAGCACACGGGTTGTATTTTGGTTATTTCTTACCAATGAGCTTCCAGCCTTAACATCCCAAGCACCTACACTGCTCTGTCTCCTGGATTGCTGCTTGCTGTCCCTTCCAACCATGGCTAAAAATCCACCTGGAATCAAAAACCAGACTTGAATTGGCTTTTCCAGATAAAACTACACATGAATGTCACCAGTAGAAGAATGACAGCGAGGCACAAACTCCTGACTTGTAGGGACAGCCAATGGCTGCTACAACCCCATTTCCTTAGGGATCAAACAGGATTTCAGCCCACTCTGATCAGCTGGAGCACTGAAATGGGGGAGGGAAGAGCAAGTTAGGAGCCACTTGAATCCTACAGAGCTCCAAGAGACAAGACAGACCCTGGAGTGGAACTGAGATTTAAAGCCCTACATGACACCAGCAGGGATTGCACCCTGAACTCCAGGTATACCCTAAGGAACACACCTTCATCCCGACAAAACTGATGGATGGAAGACTGCCAAGTCTTTGAGTGCAAGCCTGGGCCAAACATACAATAAATGAGAGGCTCGTTCAAAAACCATCCCAATTAACACCAATTACCTTGAGAGTTTTCTCTGAGGGATACAGGGACACAGGAGCTCTGGACATGCCAAGGGAAATGAGGTGCTCTATTGCCAAGCACAACATCTGCACGCCGTGAATCCACCTCCACTGCGGACTGCTTGTCCCACAGAGGATTCAGGAGCCCACCAGGAAGAGGAACTCATGGATTCTGTGGAGGTCATGGCTGGGAAAAGGCAGGGTCAACAAGGGACACTGCAAAACATACAACAGCTCCAAGAAACCAGAGTGTTCATTCAGCTGGACAGGAAGGGACCTTCCTTCAACCATGACTCTCCAGGGAACACCTCAGTAGATGCCCCAAACCCTCTTCAGTGGAATTCCAGAAACTGCACTTGGCATCGGGTCACTTGACAGAGGGAGATTAATTGCGAGACAAGGGCTTTGAAATGTGTTGATTGAATCAAACTTGATTTTCTTTTTATTCAACTTGATTTTAACTTTTCCTGTGCCAAATCAGGGAACACTTCCAAAAGCTGCATTTTTTGATGGAGTGGTCCATCATGCTTGGAATTTGCATCTGCATGGATGTAAAACCCTTGGCAGGCACAGAGAACTGCAACTACACGATCCTATGACAGTATGAAGACGCTCAGTACAAGATGCACATTCAGGTGAATTGAGTTGAAGAACTTGCACCCAGTTGCTGACCCAAAAGAAGAAACCAGAACTGTATCTGCCATCGTTTGTACCAGGAACAAGCAAGAAAAACAAGTCGTGCCTCACAATCCTTTATTTTTGCACTGCTGTATGGCACAAAAAAAAGTATTAAAAGGAAAGTGGTATCACTTGACAATAGCAAATTCACTGCATAAAATTTAAGTATTATCTGTTTTAAAATAGGTTTCGGATTTAAGATCATCATTCCTTTTTCCCAAACAGGAACGTGATAAAATGCTGTACAAACAATAAACTTGGTAGGAACTTTACAAAATATAAAATGCTGTTCTGAAAAGTGCTGCAAGCTCTCAGTTACTCGTAATAAAATACGAATGCAGCCCTTTTTCATCTCCCAAAAAAGTCTACATAAAAATTGTACCATAAAAGGAGGCTGAGAGCAGCGTGGTGTCACCAGGGTCTGCCCTCTGCTCACAACTGCTGGAGGTCACAGGGCACCCATCTGTTGTTCACTTCAGAACACAAGGAGTTATCAGAGCATCCTGAGTCTGCCAGGGATGCTGGAACAGGGCTGGGATGTGGCAGACGCGTCCCCACCACAGCAGCACAGATCAAACGCGTCCCCTTGCTCCGCTCCACCCCGTGCCCTTGTCAACCTGTTGTGCTCAAAATATCGATCCGTGGCTCCACCGTCCTTTTCTGCTTCCCCTCTTCTTCCTCCCGACTGACCTGGACTTTGATCAGCTTCCCCTCTAAGGGAATTATCCATGGCAAGCAAAGAGGCCGATCAAAGTTTCCTTTCTCACAGCTTTGCCAGAAAGCCTGGGGGGCTCTCCCACCCCTGCAGAGGAACACGGAGCAGCAGAGGCAAGGGAGAGGATGAGCTTTTAGTCCAAGGTAAAGCTGTACTCTGGTGACTCTGTACCAGAGTCTTCATCTTGTTTCTACCCAGTGACTCGAGCAGAACAGATGGAGATGACTTATCCCTGCCCGGGGCAGGGGGGTGCAACTCAGTGATCTGTGACTGGGCTGAGACTCAGCAACTCACTGCACGTGTGACACCCAACCTGCTGAACTGCAGGTGGGGAGCTGCTGATACCCTGAGCACCGAGTATCTCAAAAACACATGAGACAAAATACTAATTCCAAAGTCAAGAGTTAGAAAATCATGGAATCACAGGATTGTTTGTTCTGGAAGAGACCTTAAAGCTCATCCAGTGCCACCTGCCATGGGCAGGGACACCTCCCACTAGCCCAGGTTGTTCCAAGCCCCATCCAACCTGGCCTTGGACACTTCCAGGGATCCAGGGGCAGCCACAGCTTCTCTGGGCACCCTGTGCCAGGGCCTCTCCACCCTGACAGCCAAGAATTCCTTCCCAATATCCCATCCAACCCTGCCCTCTGGCAGCGGGAAGCCATTCCCCCATTCCTGTCCCTCCATCCCTTGTCCACAGTCCCTCTCCTGTTTTCTTTTAAGACCCACCATACACCCTGTTTAACACTTTTATCCCAACAAATAAATAAAATATTCCTCAGCACCTACTAGAAACCAAGTAACATTCAAACAAACATCAACCGGGTGCTCCAGCAGAACATTCCAAGAGCAAGCACAGTCACTTCCCCTATCTTAGCCCAGACCACACACCCAAATGGAGATCACTCGCCAGCTAAATATTATTCTTTCAAAGGCCTTCTCCTGCTTAACATATTAACAGGATTTATAGGAGTGACTGTCTGGAACACTGCTTAACAATGCTAACAGCAGAGTTCCAAGAAATCAGTAGTTTGGCAATTACAAATCCAGCAATACACGGTGAAGTATGTGCTCATGCTTGCTAAACCTGTAATCCGAGTTCTCTTTTTTTTTTCCCTCCCCATACTAAGTGGTTTAAATTTAGTAGGAATGATTCACTTGCTGCAGGTTCACTTGCTTTATTTCTTTTCCCTTTTTTTGTTTTTTTTTTTTTGCACTTGGAATCCATCTTGGATGACATCTAACAGGAAGATTGGAGGAGGGAGGCAGAACCTGGCTTTTTAAAGAAAAGCCAATCTATTACACTGAGCATCTTCTGTAATTTTAAGTTAAGTATCTCCATAACTCCAACTTCAATAACCGGGAGATACAGGGCACACACAGACCCAAGCAGGGTTCTAGTGATGCTTGTGCTCTAAGCTGGGTCCAGGCCAAAGAACAGACTATTCCCTGTGGTCTTAACACATATTCCACCCCCAGATGGTCTGCTCTGGCACTGGGATCCCAGAATTCCAGAACCACTGAGGTTGGAAAAGACCTCCAAGACCATCGAGTTCCACCTGTGACCGATCCCCACCTTGTCACCCAGCCCAGAGCACTGAGTGCCACATCCAGGCATTCCTAGGACACCTCCAGGGACAGGGACTCCAAACCTCCCTGAGCAGCCCCTTCCAATGCCCAACTGCCCTTTTGTTTAAGGAAATGTTCCTAATATCCAATCTAAACCTTCCCTGGTGCAATTTGAAGCCATTTCCTCTTGTCCTGTCTGTTTTTACCTGTGAGAAGAGGCCAATCCCCACCTGGCTGTACTCTCCTGTCAAGGAGCTGTAGATCCAGCTGGGACCCTCCTGTGCCACTCTCGATCTAATCAGGCTGAGCAGCACCTTTGCTTTGCATGAGCCAGGCTTGGGGACAAGGAGTCATGGAATCCCAGGATGGTTTGGGATGGAAGGGAACTTAAAGCTCATCCTGTTCCACCCCCTGCCATGGGCAGGGACACCTTCCACTAGTCCAGGCTGCTCCAAGCCCTGTTCAACCTGGCCTTGGACACTTCCAGGGATCCAGGGGCAGCCACAGCTTCTCTGGGAAACCTGTGCCAGGGCCTCACCACCCTTACAGGGAAGAATTTCTCCCCACTATTGAATCTAAACCTACTCTCAGTTTAAAGCCATTCCCCTTGTCCTACGCAGAACTCTGGCAGGTGGCTTTTGACGCATGGAAGGGGCCTGGGAAGGAGGGAGGCAGCAGAGCAGGTGACAGCTTTGGGACAGCACCGGAGGACTATTACGGCAAAACTTTGCTAAATATATCAGCAGTGCAAAGTAGGTGGGTCAGAACATCCCTCCAAGAGAAATCCAGATTTGGAAGCATAGCCCAAGTGACAAGGTATACGTTCAAAGGAGGTATAAGCACAAACATAAGGGCTTTAAGCAAGAGCACTCGGAGGATTTGGCATTTCCCTTCCCCCCTCACACATATATATTCAGCCAAAAGCACAACACAAGCCCACAATGGAAAACACTCTTTAGGAAACAGGCAAGGAAAATAAATGGATGCACGGAGAGGTGAAATGACCTCCAGTCTCAACTGAAATTATTTAGGAAGCTTGGGACCAAATATTGACTGAGCTATCGGCCCATACCCCCTCACCTGTGCATGGGCTGAGACTCAGCAACTCATTCCACGTGTGACACCAAGCCTGTGTATTTCCTGAGCATACAGGACTGTCAGGGTCCTATAAACCAAAATACTGATTCCAATGTCAAGATCTGTAGAATCAAAGAATCCAGAATAGTTTGGAATAGAAAGATGCTTTAAAGTTCACCTCATTCCAACCCTGACACCTCCCACTATCCCAGGTGGCTCCAAGCCCTGTCCAGCCTGGCCTTCCACACTTCCAGGGACAGCCACAGCTTTTCCAGGCACTCTGTGCCAGGGCCTCCCCACCCTCACAGCCAAGAATTTCTCCCTAATATCCAGTCTAAACCTACTCTCTCTCAGAAAGAGCCATTCAGTAAGACGAGGACAAGAAGCTGAAGTTGTATTATGGAGACTTGTGAAAAACTGATGAATTTCATTGGGCTGTGACAGAGTTCTGCTGAATCTTCGAACAGGAAATCCAGCTTCAGCTGTGAGTATGTATTGGAAGTGTTGATAAAAGCCAAAATTGCAGAACATTTGGAAATGCATAATTTAGTAGAGGACATTCAGTACAGATTCATAAAAGGAAGGTCATGCCTGACAAATCTGCTGAAATCCTTTTTATTATATGACCAAATCGTTAGGTTAGACAAGAGTGAAACAGTGGACATAAGTTATCAGGATCTCAGGAAAGCATTTGATTTTGTACCACTCAGGCTGATTTACAAAGTCGTAAAGTATTGTGCAGGGAGAAGGAATTGAAATGGATTAAAGAACATTTTAGGGATAGGCACAAAGGCAACAGAGCGAGTGGAAGGAATGTGCAACAGAGAGGTGTAAAGGTCAGGCTGCTGCTAAAGGCATAAAAATGGGCTCTGAGAACAGTAAAACCTGAGCTCAGCTACCATTTGAGAGGCAAGAACACCTGAATTTGGTGGCAGAACTGCAGAAGGGTATTACTACCAGTAGTAAATTTGGAGGAAATCAGGTGTAGAAAGGTGGCACTTGCAAAGGTGCTGCACCAACCTGTGGGATTCACCCGTACTAGAGCTGAGGTGTGAAGGGACCTTCTGGCTGGGAATCCACACTCATTTTAAAGAGGATTCAGTAATTTTATGGTCATTAATAAAATCTGCAGCTATGCATGCTGTGGTAATGATTTGGGTAATTAAATCTGAAGCTTCTGGGAATTAAGCTGATGGCCTGAAAGGGTCAAAAAGAAAACTCTGGTGCTTAATCAGAGGAACAGCTTTGCAAGCTGGATGGGTGCATTAATTGTCTGATCCTGACCACGATGTGAGGCACAAAGCTACATCCAGTGGATCTCTGGGCTGATCCAGCTCGACTCTCCACAGAAATCACCACGATTTCATTCATGCAGGACACACCAAAAGAAACCAGTGTGGCTTTGTTAGCCCCTCTCAGACAATTTTGCACAGACAAAAAGAACTCCCACTCATCCCGAGGTTTTCCACGGGCTGCTGGTAATATCTCCTCCTGAAAACTGCCAATTATTCTCGTGGCTGGTAGGCTGGACACGAGCTCTGTTGCTTGATGATGATGCAAGGAGTTTTTATCCTTTATCTTTCCTTTCCTAAGCGAGCAGCAAATCTTTACAACAATGTCCTCGTGAGCCGGGGTAAAATTCCCCACAGAAAACTGAGCCTCAGCTACTGCTCCTTGGCTCAAGGTCAGCTGGGATAAAGATGAGAACAGAACATGGATCTTCTGATTCCCACTCCTGTGCCCTGAATTCCAGGCCACAGTGCTGCTGCCACCACCTGTGGGGACAGCTTTTCAATCTTGAAGGCTGTCAAAAGCCAGCAGCTTTTCTAAGCACTGAAAATCACTTTAAATAAACTTCAGTTTGAAAAAAAAAAAAAAAAGTTAGGGGAGAACAGGTGGACTCCTGTGACACCAGAATTCTTCAATGCACAAAGAATCTTTCATCTCGCTGTTCTACACAGCACCTTTAAATATTCTTCTACATAAAGGCATGATATGCAAGAGCAAAAGAATAACTGAGAAACAGTAATCCCTAACAGATCAACTGTGCTTTATCTACACAGATTCTGCTTTCATAAAAGCACAGAGGAAAGAGGGGGAAAAAAAAAGAAAGTACATTCTTATTGTTTTCTGAAGCTTAAAATAACCACAAAGTGAGAAAAATCAAAGCTGTTCCATAGAACAACTAGGAAAAAAAAGTCTCACTGAGCATTTGAGAAAGACAGTAAATGGCAGAAGATGGAATTAGAGATTTAGTGAGTGCCATGGTCACCATGCTCAGATCCTAAATTTGGTCTGTGCTTAAACCAGGGTGGTTAAATGGAAGGATCTGCTAGAATGTATGTGCCCCATATATAATTATAGCTGTCACTGGCAGCAAAGGCTACAGTTCTGGCTGCCATTACATTCTCCATTTTCACTTACTAACTGCTCTGAAAACTTTCTTTTTTTCCATATATAATGCAAGTGGATGCAGGCAATATCTGCAGGAAACCTGCTAACTGAGAGCCAGTCAGAAGGCAAAGGGATGGGAAGAATTAGGAACAAATCATCTGTACTGAACACAGGCAGAGTTGCCATCAATTTATTCTCAAAGCTGATTGATTATGGAGTTTTTGCACTTACAGAAACAAGCAGAAAATGCATCATCTACTATAGCTGGTTTTGAACCAAACATTTGTGCTCAGCTTTAACACAAGGTTCAGGCTGGTGCTGGGGGAAGCAGCAGGAAAGTGGCCAAAATAATAGCTAAAACCCATTAATTTATTCCCCCCATCCAGATATTTTGTGTATTTCAAAGCACTGAGTGGTTCTGTAACATGAATGGGCTGCTGAGCTGGTTTTGCTCCCAAAATCAACCAGTGCAACATCAGGGTTTGTCCAAACCCTTTTTAACTCAACCTGTGTTACCTGCTGGAATGACAATCCACAGAAAAAAAACTCTGTAACTCCCCCAAACTTCTCCCAAACCCAAAAGCTTCCAAGCCACGATGCAGCTTATTCCCTAAACCCCCTGTGCAGCAGCATTTTCTTGGAGCTGTTTTCCTGAGCAGAGCCCTCCACCTTTTCCTACAGCCAAGGAACTGTAAGGTATCCACTTGTTCCTGTCCAAAGGGGTCAGGTGCCAGCTCAGAGGTTCAAAGAGATCCTCTCAGAGCAAGGCTGACTTGGCCTTCAAAGCTGCAGCCCAGTGTTGTAAGGAGATAACCAGAAACCATCCGAGGAATTATTCCAGCTCTGCCTTTCATCATTTCCAAACATTTCTGTCTCCACACCTCACCCTGTGTTTCAAAGATCTAGGAAGATTCTTTATGTTTTGCCATTCAGACTCCTGGAAGGAGGTTTGTATTTACAGGTTTATATATTTTTATGTACATATTTTATTTTAAACCCAAATAAATGAATGGTAGAGTCCATTAATCTCATCCCATTCAGTCACACTCAAAAACAAGAGAAGCAGCAGATGAAGACAAACGCAGGACCCTGGTAGATTTACACATGTCATTCAGGTATTAATTAAAGTTACAATAACTGGCAATTAAAAATACGTGTAAGATCTTTTTGTGGTGGGGATGCTTCCATCCCTCGATTTCCAGATGAGCCAGCAGCATCCTCCCAAAATATACTTCAAGAGTCATGGTTGTACCATCAAGGAACTGCATTTTCCCCCTGCAACACTGGCTGCTAACAAGTATAATTCAAAAATATCTGTACGGTATCTCCTGTGTATCAGTGACAAAACAATGAGCTGCTGTTAACAAGCTTCCAATTCTAAGGGCAATGAAAGAAAAAACCAAATATTTTTAATTCACACACAACTTCCACTTTGATTCTGGACTTTTAGGTAAGATTCCAGGCTTTCTCCAGGTGCATGGATACTGATGGAAAGGACAGCCAGGCCATTCAAAGGTCTACACCCCAAAATCCAGGTGGGAATGAGTGTAAAGCCTTTCCTATGCAAGCTTTTACACCCATCCCAATCATCACCTTGCAGTTTTTCTTTGAGCTGGACAGGTACTTACTTGGAATGTTACTCTTCCTGTCTGAAAGCTAAAATTTTGACTCCAGTTACTCAAGAGAGGTATCCAAGTTTGGAAATTGGATGTCCACCAGAGGACTGGAGGATATATAAATCAACACATCGGTCCTAAAATGTAAAAGCTACTGTTTAATGCAATATGCCAAAAATAAAATGTGAGTTCCTCTAGACAGTCTGCAACAGGCAATTATCTAAAAAACAATTTTTCACAAAGTTCTGCACATTCCTGCTGACCAACAATTCTGCTGCCAAGCACAGGAGACGGGAGGATGAATTTTTATCTTTTTAGTTAGTTCTAAGAATATTATCCAAAACACTGACTTATAGAAAGAGATACTTTCAACTTCATTTATTACTTAGTTCTTTATGATTCTTTACACCCAGTTGATAATGCACTGGCACACTTATGTCTCATATAAATCTCTGTCACCATCCACCCAAGGACACAATTTGTTAGGCCAGTTTAACCCTTGCTGAAACATGACTTACCACTGAAAGCACAGCCAAATTCCCATGCCTGGGGTCGGTCACAGAATTTAAACAACTCCTGCAAGACATTCCAAAGTTACAGCAGCAAGATTGCTGCAAGATCCTCTAGAGAACAGAACAGTACAAAAGTCACTGGCTGTGAGTTCTCTCTCATCTTGTAGCCAAAACAGATGGATCTTCCTAAACTGACTTTGTATTAAAAAACGTAAAATCTGATTATCACAGAATCCTAAGATGGTTTGGGTGGGAAGGGACCTTAAAGCTCATCTTATTCCACCCCCCTGCCATGGGCAGGGACATCTTCCACTATCCCAGGCTGCTCCAAGCCCTGTCCAGCCTGGCCTTGGACACTTCCAGGGATGGAGCAACCTGTTCTACCTTTTCCCCACTTGCTGGCACTGGATTACAAATAATGAGCTCTACAGGAGAAGGGTGATGGAAGCAGTGGAATACCCAGATCACTGGGAAGGGTTAATAATTACACAGTGCTGGTTGGTGCCCTGCAGTTCTCACCAAGGATTTGCACCAACAGAACCATTTCAGGATTTGAAAAAGAAAAGGAGAAGTGGGGTAACTCTGACAGTCTCTATTTTTAGGACCTCCTTTAGAATCCAAATCAGAAAGTGAAACATCATTTAGCCATTCACTCACTGTCCTCACACAGTTCACATTTGCTCTTATTTCAGTTCCAGCTCTTGGAGTCAAATGATTTGAAGTGGAAAAATAAAAGCTGTGAGATGCAAAGTAAATAAATACATCATATACCTTCCTATGCCCTTCACTTTGCCAAACCCTGACTTCATAAGAACTTCTTTGGTCTATCTGATGCTGTAAATAACAAACAGCAGTTAATATCAAAAGACTACTCAGCCTTAGTACTTTGGAATATAAAGGTCTTGGCAAAAAACCAAACAGGATTGGTCTAAAAAACTCTCTTAACCTGTAAAAAATTACTTCAGAGCCATTTTTACCTGTGACTGAGACTGATCAGGCAAGAACCAGCAAGTGCCTTTGCTGAAAAGAGCTCACAGCAGAAGAGCTCCAGAAGAAGGGCCAAGGATCATCATGAAAAATGGCAATGGAGAGATTTGGGCAGGGGCAGAGAAACGATGCCTGATGGCCCAAATTTTGCCAGTCAGTCTATAAATCACAGAATCATTTACATTGGAAAAGACCTCCAAGATCATCAAGAACAATCTGTGACCCATCATGACCTTGTCACCAGCCCAGAGCACTGAGTGCCACATCCAGGCGCTCCTTGGACACCTCCAGGGATGAGGACTCCAAACCTCCCTGGGCAATTCCAATGCCTGACAATCCTTTCCATGGAGAAATTCCTCCTGATGTCCAACCTGAACCTGCCCTGGAACAACTTGAGGCCTTTCCCTCTCATCCTCTCCCTGTTTCCTGGGAGCAGAGCCTGACCCCTCCCGGCTGCCCCCTCCTGTCAGGGCGTTGTGCAGAGCCACAGGGTCCCCCCTGAGCCTCCTTTTCTCCAGGCTGAACAATCCCAGAAGCTGAAACCCTGGGTGTGGTTTCTGCCACTTCCCCAGCTGCCAGATGAAGGCTGACTTTCTGCAAGGAGTCTTTTTACTGCCATCACAGACTGGTTCCTGGGCTCGTCTGCCAGTCTGACCCTGCAGGATCCGATGTTCTTAAATGGCCTGGGCACAATTTATGTGCAGCCGTTCCGGAGCGCGTGGATGCACTGTAAAACATGGAACGGCAGGAAAGGCTCGCTCCACATCCACAAGGAGAAAACTGACACCATAAGTCAACATCCAGTTGGCTGGGGGAGAAAGGGGGATGACACACACATGCATATAAATGGATGAGATCACAGCCTCAGCGCCCGCTCTAAAGCAATCGAGTAAGACTTACCCTTAATATTCTTAAAACGTTTTTATTTTTGAAATATAAGACGTGAAAGTGCCCCATTTTTCACTGGCTGAAGCCAAACTTGAAATAACAAAACAGTCCTAAGCAGTTAACAGGCTACAAAACTGCCCCTGATTTCCAGGCAGCGCTGCAGACTTGCAGAGTAACACTGTGTACCCATTAACTCCAAGTCCACAATTTGGCCAGAATTTGTTTTGCTGCATTACAGCCAAATCACTTTTTGTGTCTGCCTTCCTCCTACGTGGGATTGCCTGAGCAGAACAGGATGCCAATGCTGAAAGCACTGACTGTCTCAGACGTTACCATCTCTGATTAAGAAGGCCCTTTTATTGCAGGATCACTTAGACTTTACAGATAACTGTTGCTGCATTGAGATGAAGTTACTGGCAGGAAAAGCTTACGGCAACTCAGGGAACAGCAACCAGAATATTAAGACTCCCCAAGTGAGCTATTTCAGAAGTCCAGCACAGGAATTATTTTCCTAATATCCATTTTTTGCTGAAAAATCAGGTTGATTCTTTCTTGTACTCCCCACAGAAGATGAGAAAACGTCATATTCCACATTTCCCTACAAGAAACTTCCACATTGGGTTTGTACAACTCTTGGCAAGTGGGGTGGGTTATTGAAAGGTTCACTTTAAAGGTCCCTGCCCTTTCCTCCCACTGTAGGAATCGTCTCAGAACTCATCTCTCCATCCTTTTACTGCCACATTCTCAGCTTCTGCATGAACTTCACATCTCGTTTCCAGTCCTGTTCCTGCCTCACATTCCCATCCCGTTTGGGTTTGCTTGTCCAGCTGAGCAAGAGGAGTGTGTGCTCCAGCTGGTGAGGAGCTGGATCTACATGGGCTGATGAACAGGGATCAAAGACTGCAGATCCCACATCCACATCTTTGAGCGACCAGACATAAAACACCACCAAGAATCAAGTGTTTCACAGCACTGGGCAAGAAATGCTCATTTTTTATCAAGGCTGGCACATATCCTGAAGGACATCCTTTCCACTCCATTTTGCATCTACCACTCCCTGTATTACAAGTATGGGGAAACAGCTCTCACCACTTAATTTCCCTTTACCATTTGACATTTCTATTCCATCTCAACTTGTTTTTATTCCAAATGGATATCCCAACATATAAACCACCTCAGTAAGTTGCATCAGTCACCAACATATGATTTGCACTCAGACATGGGTGGTATTTTTTTGATTCAGAATTAAAAATCTAATTAATCTAGGATGTGGGACAGAAGCACCCAAAAGTGTAAGGTCACATGGACCATTAACTTCCTCCTTCCAGTTTTACGGATCTGAGCAGCAACAGTGTTTTGCACTCATATAAAGGCTTTTTTACCTCAACAGAAAAAAGTTGTTTTCTAACTTATTAAGCAGAGCTTAACATCTGCAAAAACCTGGTCCGTGCATTGCCTTGTCACTTCCAGCAGCAGCCACTTGAGTGATGGCAGGGACAGCTATTTATCACCCCATCACCAAGGAACACAAACAGCAGCAAATGAATGACCTGACAATACAGAACTCAAGTGAAACTGAGAGTGACAAAACGTTGGGACCTCACTTTTGCCCTGATTTACAGTGCAGCACGTTCAGTCCAAGTGCTGGTTCATCAGCATGGGGAGGGCGTTTGTTTTAAAGTGGTACAAAACTCAAAAAGTACAATTTAAAGAATTAATTATAATTTTTGGGGGCGGGGAAGGGAGGCCCTGCAGCATCTTTTACCCAAATACTGGCAACTTGCAGCAGAGGCACTGCACTCTAAGCAGCACCACAGGTTTGGTATTGTTGAAGATGGCAATTATCAGCTTCACCTCAAACTGTTGCCTTTTTTTCTAAATACAAATATTTACACAGTGCTGAGAATGCGGAGTAATAAGCAAAGAGTTAATTACCAAAGGATTTAAGGTGCTCTTTAGAGTTGAGACAAAGCTATCATCATGCCATCAATGTTAACAAAGTGTAATAGAAAATCTAAACAGACCAGAATCTCTTGTCTATGCTTATTCAGTCTCCACTGTAGCTGCTCTTAGGCTGCAGTAAATCTTGTGGCCCAGGAACAAAAAAATGCAAGTGTGAAAGAGTTTTGGTTTTAATCTCATGAAGACAGAGCAGTGTCTGCCTGCCTCGTTAGCTTGGGGAATTTAAACAGTGACCAAACCACTTGAACTCATCTGCAAGACATACTCCACACTCAAATTAAAAAAATCTGCTGCTGAAGTCCTTCAGAGAGGAAATAAGAAATTCAATATGTATTCCATAGCTTAGTGCATTTTTCACCTTGACTACCAAACCAGGATTGCATTTACCATCAAAAAAATACTAGGAAGCTACCTGAATTCATATTAGAATTCATAAGGGAAGACGTTAAGAAAAGGGTTTGAATTTTATTTTTATTGTCTTTTTTAAAAGTTACATTAAAATTTTGATCAAGTACTCCCAAACATAAACTTAGTACAGTGTTACTTAAAATGACATGGAAAATATTTAGCAGCATTAGCTATTGCTGTGTTTTGGGAGGTAAGGAAGGAAGAGAAATAAATCCCAGCCCTGGCTGGTGAAAACTACAGCAGAAGCACTGGGAAGGAGAGTCAAGTGCTGAAGCACTTTTGCCCTCTTTGGCAGATATAAGGAATAATTTGTTCATTTATAAATGTAAACGTTACAGAATTTAAATGAGGATTTGTTGAATTATGTACCTGCTTCAGGACACATTCCTACCCCACTTCCCCTACCAGCTAAGCATTCCTGCTCCTGCCCAAAGAAAGAAATTAAGGAATTAAGTTAAGAGCTGTACCTGTTTGCAAATAAACACGCTTCAAATAGTTACCAGCCAATGAAAATCAACCTGCCTTTAGGAAAATAATGGAAGTACAATCCCAAAACAAGATTAAAATCAATGATTTAAATCAAAGCTTCCCTCTTGCTGATGTAAATCAAAGTGATTTAAATCACCAGTTTTGATCAATTCACTCATTTGCATAACATTGATCGTTTATCCCTTAAAATGTCATCTAGGGGCCAAAGTTAGCTGGGTATTTCTCTAAATCTCAATCCAGCCAGCATAAATAAAGCTTTTGTGTTCTTATTTAAAAATTTATAAAATTCCCTATCAGCTCTACCATTTCCATTCCCTATGTCTAATGATCTTTGGGCAGCCGAAGTGGTTTAGAAGATAAACGGATGCAATTCCGCAGTAATCCCGAGTACAAGCGGAGCCGCATCCCACTGACAGGGCTCTGGAGACGTCCTGCCCATCACCAAACACACAAACATGCTGATGGGACAAACAAGTGTTTACAAGATCACTCAGCCCATCAATTCCCTTTAATACAGTTGGGTAGCCAGGGGTTATTGATCTATGGTGGTAAATTTTCACAGCAGGCTGTTTTCCTGCATTGATCATGGGAGCAAGGCAGGGATTAACAGTGCAGGAGCTCCTTCATTGCAGGAAAACTGCCTTTGCTGAAGGCAGTGCAAAGGCTGCCCAGACCCTACTGGCTGCCCCATCCCTGGACAGGGCTTGGAGCAACCTGGGATAGTGGAAGGTGTCCCTGCCCACGGCAGGGAGTGGAACTGGATGAGCTTTAAGGTCCCTCCAACCCAAACCATTCCATATGATACCATTCATCTCATGAAAACTGGATTTTCCTCCCAGTTCTCCCTGGCTTGCTTTGGTCTTTCCTACAAAAACTATTTTTGATTTGTACAATCCTTCACAGCTACCGTCATTTTTGTCTCATTTCCTTCACCCTCAGACTCTTCACCTGAATTTTCCAGTGATTCTGATGCTGTCCAAACCCTTTAAAACACGAACTCTTCTCCATGGTTCTACCTTCTCTCCTGCAGCTTCTGCTTCAAGGTACAACAAGGCAAGGAAATGCTGGAGAAACTGGAAGGAGGTGAGAGCACAAAGGATGGCAGGATGATACAGACTGAAGTCAAACAGTTACTGTGAGGGTGGGGAGGGGCTGGAATGGATTTCCCAGAGAAGCTGTGCCTACCCCCAAATCCCTGGAAGTGTCCAAGGCCGGGTTGGATGGGGCTTGGAGCAGCCTGGGATAGTGGAAGGCACCCCTGCCCATGGCAGGGAGGTTGGAATGGGATGAATTTTAAAGTCCCTTCCAACCCAAACCTTCTGGGATTCTATGAATTTTCAAGCACATGAATCTACTAAGAATTCAAACAATGCTCTGCTAGCACAACATTTTATGCAAACAACAGCTCTCAAAAACAAAGAATAACCATTGAGTGCTTTTACCTATTTTACTGGCATACACAAAAACACGGCTGTCTCGAGTACCAAGCAGGTTTTTTTAAAAGCAAACATTTTAAGGCAACAGCACAAAGGCAATAACTGTATCCTGGTCACTTTGATCCAATTACAATACATTTTAAAGTATTACAGTACTTTAAAGATTAAATAGTGCTGCAGCTTCTCCATCTACAGTTACCATGCTGGAAAGTTCCTGGTTAGAGAACGTCCGGCCTCGACTGCGCGAGCTTTTCCACTTGGGAGATTCAAAGTGGATTTAGCAGGATTACCAGCACACTTCAGCATTTTCAGGATCAGAGCTTAAATGGTATCTCCGACACACATGTGGGACAAAAAACCAGTGGAGGAAAAAGAAATCTGCTCCTAAGAAAACCAGGAAGCTATTGATCCTAAGTAGCTTTATGCTTTTGACTTCAAACTAAGAGGGAAGAAATGAAAACAAATACTCTGTGTTTTAGTAGAAGAGTTTTATCGAAATCTATGTATTTGTAATCTATTCAGTTATCACTAATTGGCAAATAAAACAAAGTATGTAACAGGAAATTACAACATTTTTAGATGACGAAACTCAGATCATACTAAAGGCACTTATTTGTTCAGGACTGAACAAAAAACCCAAACTTCATAAATATTAAATTATTATGCTGACCTAAAATATCCTTGCTGGACAAACCACGAAAAAAACCCTACTTCAAATCCCTGTGTGTAGCAAACAGCATTTTCCCCATTTTTAAAAAGCAGATGGAGCTTAGCTCCCTTCAGGAGAGCAAACAGTCCAGACCAAAGGAACAGGAAAAGTTAATATCCCAAAAAGAGAGCAGAAGCTCTCAGCAGCTCTGTACAGACATTTCCTGCCTCAAGATCTTAAAAATTCACTCCCCAATACACTCAGAAAACTGGAGTTGTCATAAACTGATGCCCAGATTTGTTTCCCAACCTTTTTTTTCTTGTTAAACTGCTCACAATTTATTTTTAACTACTGCACAGAAGCTGCATCTGTCGAGGATGCTCTTTTTGCAAGCAGAGCTCCTGCTCAAGAGACTGCAGGGAGACTTGCCTGCCTTGCCTTCAGCAGAGTTAAACCATTTCTGAATTAGAAATGATTCTTCTACACAGTAATTCCAATTTTAACCTTTACAGCTCTGCCACCTACCCAGCCCCACCGGCAGGAAAAGGACATGCCCAGAGAAGCTGCCTCATCCCTGGAAGTGTCCAAGGCCAGGCTGGACAGGGCTTGGAGCAGCCTGGGATAGTGGAAGGTGTCCCTGCCCATGGCAAAGGGTCAAGGTGGACTTTAAGGTCCCTTCCCACCCAAACCACCCCGTAACTCCATGATTCCATACTGCTGCTGTCTCTAATGTCTCACGTGAGCCCAAAAGAAGGATTCAGAAGTAGATGGTCTATGTTTAACTTGCATTTAGTGCCTTTAAAAGTTAAAGGAGTGCAACGAATGATGCCAGGACAAGCATTATCTACAAAGATAAACGAGCTCAAAATAGCCAGCAGAGCCCTGTCAGCCGGCGAGCACCGGCCATGGACGTGGATCCTGCAGCAGGAGCAATTTACAAAGTCCCTTCCCAGCAATCTTCCAGAGACTCATCTTAAAAACTTCGGAGCAGGAACAACAAAGAAGTCAAACCAAATCCTATCACTGAAACAGCTGAAGGCCTTCACGCAGACATTACATTAAGAGCTCACTCCCAGCGTGTTACTCCAGTTATTTCTGAAGTCCAGCCATGCCATGAATACACATTCTCACTTACAGGGTCTTTGCCCCCAAGGAAAAATCCCTGGAGTACACTCAAAGCTGGGCAATACCCAGAGTGTGAGTGTCCAGCAGGGGACATTTCCTCCCAGCAGCTCCAGGACAGTATCACCTGTCTCTGTGAGGGTGAGGAGGCCCTGGCTCAGGCTGCCCAGGGAGGTTATGGACTCCCCATCCCTGGAAGTGTTCCAGGCCAGGTTGGACAGGGCTGGAGCACCTCTGCTCTGGAGCTAGGCTGGGAGAGCTGGGGGTGTTCACCTGGAGAAGAGAAGGATCCAAGGAGACCTCAGAGCCCCTTCCAGTGCATAAAGGGGTTCCAAGAGGGCTGGAGAGGAACTTGGGACAAGGGATGGAGGGACAGGACACAGGGAATGGCTTCCCATTACCAGAGGGCAGGGATAGATGGGATACTGGGAAGGAATTCTTCCCTGGGAGGGTTGGGAGGCCCTGGCACAGGGTGCTCAGAGAAGCTGTGGCTGTCCCTGGATCCCTGGAAGTGTCCAAGGCCAGGCTGGACAGGGCTTGGAGCAACGTGGGATAGTGGGAGGTGTCCCTGCCCATGGCAAGGGATGGGACAGGATGAGCTTTAAGGTCCCTTCCACCCCAAACCACTCTGTGATTCCGTAATTCCATGATTTCCTTGTCCTTGGTTCCTCATCCCACTGAAAGACTGATCTCAGAGGAGCACCCAAATTTGGGATATGAGGTCCTAGAGCAGACACAGCAGTGCTGGGCTCTGTGTACACAAATGCCCAGCCAGCAGCACGATGCCAACCCCACATCCAGCTAAAGGACATCCATGGAGCAGGGCTGGGGCTGCCACCACACGTGCCCTTGACTTCACAAACACAGCTGCAATACTCACAAGCAAAGGTGCATCTGCATCACTGCAGAGTCATGCAGTTTAAAAATAAAAGCTTGAAAATTACTTTCTAATTTGAAATAATTTAAATTAGAAAAACTATTTAAGATGCATATTTTGCAAAAACTTTCCAAGGGAGAAGAATCTCAAGCCAGTGAAGCAGTGGAAGTCACTCAGTAAAAGCACTGGGAACCAGTGTCTGATGAAGTGCCAACCCATCTTTCAAGCAGAATCCTTGTCTGCAAGTACAAAAGAACAAACATATTCTTTTTACTTTGCTTATTTAGCTCAGTTCAATGACTGCTGCTTTCAAAGTTGAGAAATCAGCTGGGAATTCAGAAAGCAGGAAAAACAGTTTCTCGCTTTTAAATGAGGAATAAAAATAAGGTAAGTTGATGAGCTCTGCCAGCTCTATGGTTTTGAAGGACAAGGTAACCAGAAATTAGGTGAAATTTAGCTTAGCAAGACTCACTGTATTTAATAAATGTATTTTGGAAGAAAAGCTGTATTTTGACAGAAGTGTAACACAGCCTTAACATCAAGTAAAACTGCACTTTCAATTGAATTAGTTTCCATCCAAATGGAGCTTGACATGATTTTAAATAGGAATCAGCTGGGAAATATGCAGGATTAACCATGTTCTAATTCAGCATGTAATAAATGTATAGGAAGCAATGTAATTGCTCAGGTTACATCCTGACACCTGCTACAAAACCCTGAATTTCTCAGCAGAGCCCAAGAAATCCAAGTGCAAAACAAAAGTAAGGATCAATTATTTAAACCAAAGTTTCCTGCCTGCTCTTTAAACCACTTTGATTTGCATCGATCCACGTGCTGCAGTGTTAACTTTGTACAGTCACCCACCCTCTGAAGCCACACTCAGGTCCATGCAGCATCCATGGGATGCATTTATTGGAGGAAGAGAACTTCTGGGATGGATTTCATGGATCTTACCTACCTGGGAGACAGACCTGCTTCTGCCCTGAGCAGCTAAGGGAAGGGGAGCAAAGGAAATTCAGCGAGAAAACAACAGGACAATCAGAGGAATTTGGGCCTCACTGTTCAAAATGAGAAATTCAAGTAAACAAATGCATCATTCCTTGAGGAAGAAACATGCAAATTAAAATCAAACCACCTTTTCCTGCCACCTTCTAAAAATATGAACCTGAAGGGGTTGGGCATGAGTTTTGTGTCATATGGAATATAAAGGAAATGTTCAAACAGGTGTAATAAGTTGTTTAGAAATTATTAAACTGCTTTGAGCAAGCAGAGTTGGTCACTCCCACACTAGGAAGCTGCAAAAGCAATGTCAAGAAATTTAGGAGGCAATTTACTCGCTGTCAAGAAGTAGAGAAGGTTTTAGTCTAAATGAGGAATAAGGCAATTGATGAAATTTCATATCAGATCTATTTGAGACATCAGGATAAGACATCAACACCATCACAGGCCAAGGCCAGAGCTTTCCAAGAGCCACACTGGCAAACTCAAAGAGGATGAAAAACTTGAGTTTTTTGGACAGCTTTTAAAGAGAGTTTTATTTTAAAACAAAGTAATGTGCAACTTTTCCATGAATATCTGACTAAATATGAAGCAGCTGTGAGGAGAAGGACCTGGGGGTACTGGTGGATGAGAGGCTGGACACGCCCCATCCATGTGCACTCACATCCCAGAACCCCTCCATGGCCTGGGCTGATCCCCCAACATGGGCAGCAGGGGAGGGGGGATTCTGCCCCTCTGCCCATCCCAGGTGAGACCCCACCTGCAGAGCTGCCTCCAGCCCTGGGGTCCAACAGCAGAAGGACGTGGAGCTGCTGGAGCGAGTCCAGAGGAGGCCACAGAGCTGCTCCAAGGGCTGGAGCCCCTCTGCTCTGGAGCCAGGCTGGGAGAGCTGGGGGTGTTCACCTGGAGAAGAGAAGGATCCAGGGAGACCTCAGAGCCCCTTCCAGAACCTAAAAGGGGCTCCAGGAGAGCTGGAGAGGGACCTGGGACAAGGGATGGAGGGACAGGACACAGGGAAGGGCTTCCCACTGCCAGAGTGGAACGGAATGGTCTTTAAGGTCCCTTCCCACCCATTCCATGATTCCACAACCTTGCACAGGTGAACACTGCAGCACTGCATTCCAAGAGCCACATCTGCTGGGACACAGAGCAGGCAATGGGGTTTGAGCACATCCCACGCTATCCCAGGACTGGAATGGCCTGGGAGAACTGGAGCACCGTGTTTGCTGTGCAAAGCATTTGCAGGGTATTTTCAGGGATGTTCTCCAGCGGCCTTGTTGACACAAATTGGAAGGATTAAACCAGACCTCAGAGCAATTTAAATAAATCTGCACAACCCGAGTGTCACTGAGTGCCTCACAACACTTCATCTGAAATTGGTTCCCTATCAGCTTAAATTTGTGTCTCCACATGTAGGAGCCCTGCTGAGCACAGGAGGCAACACCCACAAATTGACCTCTAACCACTGCCATGCACAGAGGTAAAAGTGATTTATATCTGGTTGTAATTTCACCCAGTGCAAGGTGTGTGTATATATATAAATGAACATAAATTTTACGTACATACAAATGCATTTGCGTGTATATAAAATATACCCAAATACAGGAAAAGAAGCCACCCACTTGTGCTCCAAATCTCTAAGCTTCTCCTAGCCATTCCATAAACCTCACAACCAAAGCCAGACCTACTTTATGTTTTCATAAAGTCTGCAACTAAACCTTAAAATAAATAAAT
Source organism: Ifrita kowaldi (assembly GCA_013398055.1). Lineage (NCBI taxonomy): Eukaryota > Metazoa > Chordata > Aves > Passeriformes > Cinclosomatidae > Ifrita > Ifrita kowaldi. Next base: position 32,733 of record VZRS01001749.1, on the reverse strand, counting down.
AATAAAAGGTCATAATTCATCATCCTGACATCAAATCAGCAGATTGGGACTCCAGTATATCAGAGTGATGGATATAGACTTGTTTTAAGGATGGTTTAGTCTACATTATGCCAGAACATTTATTGTTGCCTTTAAGACTGTTTCCTTTCCACAATGTTTCAAATAAAAGCAACAGTCTTCCCTTAACTGCCTGTCTGAGATTCCTCCATTCAGCAAAAAGAATTTTCCCCAAAAAAATCGTGACTAGGGAAGCAACAGGACAGTGAGTGCTAGAAAACACAATTTCTTGGTTTTCCTTATTTTCTCTTGCTTGCCAGGTGATCTAATAACCACTCATTGATGGATATCATGATTTCAGCCTCTCTAAGGCAAAAATCCTTCCTAATAAATGTCCAAGCACCACAAAATCTCTCCATCCATCGCTTATCACTGCTGATGTTTCACTTTGCCGCAGTGGCAGGATGCTGGAGCACCACTGTCCTGGGCCCCACCGTCCCACAAAGGACCACAAGCAGCCCTCCCAGTCCATCCAGTCCAGCTTCCACTTGCTCCCTGTGACCCACACCTGCCCTCTTGCCCTTCTCGCTCTGCTTTTCATGGGGTGAGATAAAAAAAGCTGTTTTCTCTCTCTAAACATAAACTCTGATCTCGTATCAAATGCTGTTCAATAAATGAATACACACTTCCAGTTGTAAGTCATATATACACATACATACACAGATTTCCATCAGCAGAGCACACTGGGAGCTATTAACTCTCATCTCAACCTCTGCTGGGGGTAAAACACATCAATTTTACAGGCAGTCCAGTGCAGGAAGATGCACACAAAGAGGTCTGACTACAACCTCAGATGCCCTGTCCACCTTGGCTGCTGTGTACAACTTCCTACCTTTGCCTTGGGCCAAGATCACATTTCTTAACCTTAAAAAAAAGTCCAACTTTTTGCCAACAGCTCCATGGGCCACCCTGTATCCCACTAACACTACGAGACATAGCAGAGTCATAAAACCACTGACATTTTCACCAGAGCATTTTCTTAATTACAAATATTGATAAAAACCTGCATTGCTTCTGCTTCTCAGACAATCCCAGCAACACCGACAGTGCTTGAGAACGTGCCCAGGAGACAGAACATTTACATTTGCTGCAATTATTGCAGGGCCTTCTTCTAATACCTTACGGTCCACCAAGAGACAGCAAGTCAGTACCACCACTATGGAAACCTGCTGTTTGATCCAGATCTGAACAAGACCTCTCCAGGTTTGATCAGTGCTGTAAATGGTGCTTTGTAAGCACAACTGGTAATCAATTTGGAAAAGAAGAGAAAATGTAAAGGAATAATTATCATTTCTACCTGCTTCCCTTGCTCCCCCTACCCCCATCATAGTTTTACAACCGTTCTTTGAGGCTGCTTAGGTAACCAAACAATCCAGGAGGGAGAGGAGTTGAAAAGCCCCAGCAAAGGGAGGAGAAGTGGCTGCCAGTTCTGCCAATGCAGTGTTGGGGGATGATGTGTTCTGGGAACTGCCCCCATCTGTCCCTGCTCCTATCACTTCTTTCCTTGCAGCAGAACTGAATCAAATCTTTGTGAGTTACAAGGGTGCAGGAAGCTGCTCACAGACATGGGGGGATTTACTCTTCAGATGAAAAAATACCAGATAAAAAACCCCACAAACCACCCACACTACAGGAACCCTAGGTCTGCCTGCACTCCTCTCGTGAGAGCACTGTTGCATATTCTTCATTGTATTTATAAATAGGGCTGGTTTTATCATGTCACAGGCTGTCATTTACACTGACTTCTCTTTCTCTCAGCTCATGCACAGGAGCTCCCTGGCCTGAGTTTGTAAATACAGACCTGTACGAACAGGAACAGATACACCATCGTGCAATATGAGGCCATAATTCCACCGGGGAGAAAGCGTGAAAGGAACCCCAGGTAATGGAATTGTTTGTACATATTCACGCAAATAATCTTAGCCCTTGTCCTGACATTAATATAAGAACACAAGTCTTATGGAGCTTGAAATCTTCCCCTGGAGAAACAACTTTGCAAAAGCAATGAAGAAAGCATGCTGTGTAGTAAAGCCTGTTTGTAGCTTTGCTTGCTATTTAAACCAGGCTGATTAATCTTTAAGATCCAGCGGCTTTTCAGATTTTTGCCTTCCCTCCCTTATTCTACAGCCTTTCTATCAGTGCTTTAAAGTAACAGCAGACCAAGGGCTCAGCTACACCGAGGTCTGTGCACACAAACCCCCCCAAATGCAAAAGCAGCAGCTCATGTGAGAGCTCAGAGACCACCAGGCAGCTGGGGACACAGGACAGAAGTGGGATACAAGGAATACAAACCAAAAAAGAACTGGAATGTGTGAATCTGTAAGAGATCATTGAGTACAGCAACCACAGCCCTTCAGAAACCATGGCAGGACAACAGGATACAGCCTCAAGCTGTGCCAGAGGAGGTTCAGGTTGGACACCAGGAGGAATTTCCTCATGGGAAGGGTGCTCAGGCATTGGGAGGGGCTGCCCAGGGAGGTTGTGAGTCCCCACCCCAGGAAGTGTTCAAGGACTGACTGGACGTGGCACTCAGTGCTCTGGGTGACAAGGTGGGGATCAGTCACAGCTTGGACTCGATTTCTTTAGTCTTTTCAAACCTTAATGATTCTTTGGTTTTAGGTTTTCCAGTTGTCTTCTCCAACTGGAACCATCAGGGTTCACATCTAAGCTTTCACTTCGAAAATGAGATCATAGGTCCTGGTAAAATTTGAGACTGACAACAAATATATTCTCAAAGCTGACATATTAAAAAACCCCCACCCTACAAATTTGATAAAAGATGCTACTACTGACAGCTTTCTTTCATATGCAGCAAGGTGGGAAGGGAGGGCAAGAAGAAGATATTCAAAGAAAAAATATGAATGAACAGAAGGAATTTATAAGGAGCCTGGTACCTGAAGTGTGGCACAAAAGCCAGGCCACCCCCTTGCCGAAAACCTCTTGTAGCCTAAAGCCCTGACTGTGAGGCTGTGCTCCACCCTGTAAGGTTAAATATCTCTATAAAAGTTTTCAGGTCTGGCCTTTAAGAATTGAAAGGTAGTCCAAGGAAGTCCTTCAGCACACCAGTGGGAAACCTGGGTTATGTGGAACACAAAAAAAAGCTGTAACAAAACCTCAGTATGAAGCACAGTACAGAAGATTTCAACTACGAAACAAGGAAAGTACAGCACCTCAGGAGAAATCTTTTCCTAAGTTACTTGGGAGATACAGAATGAGGAGAGAGAATCAGACCAACATCAGTCTGTGAGTTTTCCACCTCCAGGTCTAACTGAACCATGCAAAGGCTGTTTACTAGAACAAAAAATCCTGCATAAACTATATAGATGCAATGCATATGTTGCACAAAACCAAGTTTACATAATAAAGAGAATATATATTTGCTTTGATCTCGAGCTGCCCCATAAATTTTTAATAACAGCTGTAAAACAGAAATCTTTGGCTAGAAATCCTCAGCAGCAATGAAATTTAAGCTCCCTACTCATTACAGGTTAAGAAAACCCATTTCCAATCCATTCCTTGTAGAACTGTTACCAACTTCTCACAAGGAGAAATGCAAATGTCATTCACAGCCATTTATTCGTAGATTATTCTCTTCAGCCTGGCTCTCTCCAAAACAGAGGGATAAGGGACTATTCAATCTGGTTTGTCATCTTTGGTCCTATTAGCAGAGGCATTGCTAAATTCAGATATCACAATCCTCTCATTTTATATTTCACTGGAAGGATGCCTCAATCTGTTTTTTTTTTCTCTACAGAGAAACTGTTAAACCAAAAGTACTAAAAAAATAACTTCTCTACGATGCACCACAAATAGATTACAGTTTCTAGTTCAAGTGCAAAGGGACAAAGAAACCAAAATCTTTTTATATGCAGACATTAAAGTAAAAGCAGGAAACAGACTTAACATCTGGCAAAAAAGCATTAACCCTTGTGTGTTCAGCGATGCAACTCACACAACTTCCCTTGCTGTCAGCTCCTTCCCCCCCACTAAAGAATCACCACTACTGTACAGCACTTGAAACAGTGTGTTCACACACCCCCTATAAAAAATAACCTTTTAGGTAAATTAGGAGGCTCCAAAAGGTGCAATTATCAAATACATTATCTAGAAAAAAAACCACAATAAAATAAACATGAAATTCCTTGTTCAAGTCTTACATATATCACTGCATGCAAGGAAAGTCTCACACAGAGGCATTTTTTAGGAGGAAGATTTTTAGAAAACAGTATAAAAGCCAGTTTTTAGGGGTAGAAAGAGGACAGATGATTACATGCTGTATGATAAGATGAGAAAGAGAGAGCTAATGGGATATAAAACTGCAGACACTGGAGACAGCTTTACAAGTTAGAGAAATGACAGGCAAATAGCAATCACACCACACCAAAAAGGCACTGACAAGTCAGAAAAAACCTTCATTTTCTAAATGACAGCAGACTTAGTCCCTCTGTATGAAGAGCACACAGAGCTGGAGTTAAACAGTAACTGAGAGTCCCAGAGATGTTTGGAGAGAACCCAAAATGGAGAGAAACCATTCCCTGTCCTCCTCCTCCCACAGGGTTTGTGCCACTCTGGACACAGCCAGGTGTGTTTTTCTGGATGCAGATCCATCAGAAATCCAAGCTGGGTCCTGCCCTCCCTCCCTGCCAATGGTGAGTGCTCACAGGGTCCTGCTGGCTCAGAACTTTGAACACTCCCCAAATCAGTTCCAGCAAAACTATCCCAGTTGGATCAAGCATGAAATTACAGAGGTGCAAGTTCTCCCAACTGATCCCATCTGAACCATGTGAGAGAGTGATTAAACAGCCCTGTCAACACATTGGTGAGGATGGGAATGGGAAGGACTCACTACCCAGCTCACAGAGTTTAAATACTGTATTTGTTCATGCTTAAAGTGGCACAGGACTGAACAGGGGTTGAAAAAAAAAAGAATGAAACAAGCCAAATAAAAAAAAAAGGTGACTTAAATTAGAAATTAAGGTCGTTTGCTCACTAGGAACTGAACTAACAGCACCTCCCTTCACAAGGGCTAACCTGGGCTCCAGGTATGGAACATTCAACAGGGGAAAATACTGCAATGGAACACGCCTGGACCTCCCTTTGGGTGGGAAAGGGGGATACAGAGGATACCCAGAACACCTGCAGCCCACCGTGAGGATGTCTGCTAGGATATGCTGGGGAGGGCTCAAATGTTCTAGGCTCTCCTCAGCATCCACCATGGCATTATCCAGCCTCGTGCCAGAGATAAAGCAAACTTCTGATCTGACCACAACAGCACATTTCTTACACCTGATTTTAACTGAACTCAGCCTCTATGCTGAGTTTTGCAATTCTTGCATAAACATTACTTTATAGCTGCCCAAAAGCAGAGGTACAAACCTGCATAGCTCTGTGGTGGTGCAGATCAGAGCCAGCTCCAGGCAACGCTTTCAGGACATATCTCCTTATTTTTGCACCATTGCTGCCCTGCAGAAAAAGAGCAGCAAAGCAGGAGCCTCACTGAATCCCCAATTTCAAAGTCTACCATGTAAAATGCCAATTAAACAACTGCCTTCTAACTCTCCCTTGTGCCAGCCACAGTGTTCAATCCAGTAAGAGCTGCATATCTTTAAGAACCACAGTAAAACACTTTAAAAGCTCCACTTTTCAAAAATAAAGTGAGAGAGAGAGAACAAGGGACAGAATGAAAAGCACAAGGATGCATCTCCATGAAAATTATCAGTTTAATTTCCCTTTGCACATACCACAGAACTGCAGACGTTGGACAGCACCTCCCAAGCTTGTCCAGTCTAACCCCCCCTAAAGTGCAATTTTCCAGTCCAATTGCTCCAAAAATAACTGTGCAGGAACATGATGATCCACCTGGATTTAGGTTGGGGCTGGGGTAATGACTGGACTACAAAAATACATCTTCCTACGAAGCCCAGCAGTCTCAGAGCTGTGGGGTAGGGATGGCCCAGCAGGGTGGTTTCTGAAACCTCAGAGAACGTTGCTAAATCACTTTTGCTTGGTGGCTAAGGCCAAAACTGAAAAGTTAGTCAAAAGTGGGTTTAAGCAAAGTTTAGAACTGGGAACTGTGACTGCAAATGGCACAGGAACAGATACAAAAGAAAGAACATCAACAGTAGCAGGGAAAACAAGCAAGAAAAACTCGAGGTGCAGCATCAAAACACATAATTTACAACTTCTCTGCTTTCTGCAAACACCAGTCACAGTCCAAGACTCTCCTCAGTGGCTGTAAGAGCACAGAGCTTGTATCCAGCACATCCAAATTAATGCAGGAGAGTTTAGGAGGTCTGCCCAAGTAATGTCTCCACACAATTATAGCTCAGAAGTCATAACCCCTCCCTTTAATATTAAAGAAAAAAGAAATCACATTTGCAGCCAAAATGTACTGATAATACTGCAATGGCAGCATGGCCCTGAGCCTGCAGCCTTCTCAGAAGTCATTCTCATTAGAAGAAAACTGAAGGATCATCCTCTTCATGCAGTGATTTGCAGGACATTTAACACACGCTGCTCACTGGAAGGCCAGCACGGTGGAATTTTTCAGGAGTGGGCAAGGGGAGTTGAAGTGTTTCAATCCCATCCCTGTGCAGGTTTTACCTGGAAGAGATGTATAAAGCAGAGCTGGGAAGCAGCACCCAGGAGGACACCAGAGGCAAATTTCTGCCATGAGGGGTGGGGGGAAGGCTGCTCACAGTAAATTGTTTTGTCTAACTAGAGGGAGGGCCAATGTCTCCTCTGGAAGGCTGACAGTAAAAGTCTGTCAGAAGCAAAAACAATGGAGAATTAATTATTCTTAAATATGAAAGGACCTAGAACTCAGTGATTTGCTAATTAAAAACAAAATATCCACAATATAGTTCCAGTTCAGTTCTTGTGAGAGCCAACAGAGAGCAATCCCACCGCCTCTAACGTCAGTAAGAGCTTGTTTTAAGGACTCATCCCTTAAAGATAACGAAATTTAATGGAAATTGCAGATATTTAGTAGTCATCTTTTCCATATTCAAATATCTGAGCTCACACAAAATACACCACAGAGTCTTCACCAACTCATCGTGTTTCAGCAGTTCTGGAAATCACTGGAAAGTAACTGGCAAACCAACTAAACTTCATTAGTGTAAAGCTGCTCCTTGAAGGCAGCTCTGGAGGGGCTCAAAGGAGTGAAGTTTTGTTTTTGTTTTAGCTGGTCATGCAGTGGGTAAGAAGCAGAAAGCAGCTCTGATGGGTGAGATGTAGCACAGACAAGCTCTGTGACAGGGAGAAGGAAAGATAAATTGTGACTTTCTGTGAAAATGACAACACTTAAAATTAAATGACCTTGTCTTAATTTCTGCTCCCATGTAGCCACAGTGGGTTGTGTGAGGGACAGAAGAAAACTTAGGTTTCTCCAGCCTATCTTTTCTACAGCGTTTTGCAAAATAGGGAGGGAGTAGAGAGGTTTTCCAGATAAATCAGGATCTGCAGGCATCCAGCTGCAGGATCCCCAGCCTTTTGTGAAAAGTGCTCTCCTCACAATGTGTACAAGCCATCCATCAAAGGATCCACAGGAAACAAAAAAAATCCCAGAATCATTTGGGTTGGAAAAGACCTCAGAGATCAGAATCCAACCTGTGACCAATCCCCACCTTGTCACCAGCCCAGAGCTTTGAGTGCCACATCCAGGTGTTCCTTGGACACCTCCAGGGATGGGGATCCCAAACCTCCCTGGGCAGGCCCCTCCAATGCCTGAGCACCCTTTCCATGAGGAAATTCCTCCTGCTACTGGAAATGCTGGACAAATAGCAATCTTGAAACACAAAGCAGAATGACAGGTTTTAAATCCACCCTCCCTAAGTGTGCTGTCTCAGTGTGGGCTGAAGGGAGGCAGCTCCCACAATTTTAAGACTTGCAATATCCCAATTCGGAAAAGGTGCCCGCATCCTTTGCTCCAACCACTGGACAGCAGAAATTCCTTTACGGACAAGCAGAGGAGATGGCCACGACAACTCCATGGTCACTGTCTCCCTTTCACCTGCCAGCTCACGAGTCAGACACCTCTAAATTAGGAGGGACATTCATTGAGGGACATTCATTGAGCCTTTCCCTGAGCCACGGACACCTCAGAGTGACCACCCTGAACGTCACTGGATTACCCGTGGTCAGGGCTTAAATCTTCCCTTAAAGCTTTCATTTTCCATTAAATTAAAAAAAAAACCCTGGAGCTTCATCCTCTAGCCAGGCAAGGGCCTGAAGAGCAGCATACCTGCATTCTGGTTTCCACCCTGGGTTATTAGCCAGACTGTTTATAAAACAATTTTTAAATGCCAGCTTTTATGTATTACAGTTTTATTAATCTTGAATGATACATCATAGGTGCAGGATGCATAAAAGGGTTACAGAAACATGATTTGCATTTTAAAATGCTTTAGTGAAAACAAATGAATTCTCTTTATTAAATGAATTGAACCTTGCTGTGTCCTCCACGGAAAGATTTCAGTATTAGTGAATCTCCTCCCTCATTGTTCTTTTTTCCACCTTATGTTAGGGGAGGAAAACAAGTATTTCGGCATTTACAGCTCCCAAATGGTTTCTCAGTTTTGAATTAAATAGGCTGTGATATGAACTATCTGAATACACAGAAATAAAGGAAATATGCTCTATGCACATGCAGAAGAGGCTACTTCTGTAAAAAACCAGGCTTACAGCTTCATCACTCTGGTTCCATGTGCTCAGCCAAGAGTGACGACTCCACTGGTTTGACTTGATTTGAGATATTGGCAGTAGAAATACAATATTTATATTGTACGCCCCAGGTTCTGTTGGGGTCCATTACAAGAAACAGAGGCATTACAGCAAAAGGCTTGAGCTTTAGAAAAAGGCGTTAATATATTTTAACTTATTTAAATAGAAAACTTTTTTTAACAAGAAACCAAATTTTGAGTTCAGGTCATAAACTCAAGTTTAGGTGTAATTACAAAGAGAAGGCAGAGATGCTTCACTGCTGGTTTTATCAGCCAACTTAGCCAACAATCAGCTTTTATTCTTATCAAAGATACAGATGCATCCATTTGCCATTAAACAGATCTGTTTCCCACAAACTGGACATAGCCTCCAGGCTCCAGATAAGCAGGGAATCTGGCCTTCTAGCATCCAGAGTACAGGAATTTTAACACCTTCCTGGAGCAGCATTTAAACTGACCATTAGTGTCAACAAATACAATCCAAACGGACTGTCCCAAACCTCTTTGGAAGCAGAGACTCTTTTCTGCTTGTTCAGTGTTTAACACCCTGGAGGCCCAGCTCCAGCACTGCTCTCAAACTGCAGCCACTTTAATCTTCATTTTAACTATTTTATGAGTCATTTATACACCACGGTAACCCACCTAAGCAATCTGATACAACAACCCAAAAAAGATCTGGATCCCAGTTTTACAAGCCTCAGAGGGGAAAGAAGGTAATACCTGAACAAGCTGCACGTTCCAAGCCCAAGGTTTTATGGAGGAAGGGGAGGTTGGAAGGGGAGAGAGAGAGAGGGATGATCTTTCCATAGCACTGCAATGCCACAGGAAAGCACCACGTTTAATGTAATCAAGCTCTACATTGCAGCCATATGGAAACAATTTCAGTCAATAAACAACTCCTGCAAGAAGACAGCAGAGGAACAGGAAAATCAGATCCTGATTTAACCAGGAGGCAGGAGAGCTGCTGGCTGAGCTCAGAGGCTGCCATGACATGAAATATCCATGTCCACCAAAACTCCACAGCTTTGGGTCCCTACCACTTGCCTTTGACTTCCACACCTCAGACAGCAGGAGAAATGGCACAGCTGCTTCCACAGTGGTTCCCAGCCTCCAAGATCCTGGGCCTCAGCGCTCTCTCCTTTCTTCCCCCTTCCCAATCTCTCCTCAAAGCCTATCGCTGCGGCCAGCTTCCCACCCGATAGCCAGAAAGGAAGCAGACATCCCAAACTTTAGATACTCACCCGACCTCTCTGCCATTTATCTGCCTGGAATTTGCAGGTTTCAAAATAGGGACTTTCTCAGGGAGCAAATCCTTAAAAACACCCACCTTGGAAAAGAAAAAAAACAACCCAAAGCACCACACATTTCACTTTTCCCTGTTAGTAGTATTTAAATGAGGTTTGATTTCAAGATCCCATATTATCCAGGATCCTAAAAACCAAAGGCAAAAATACTGCCTCTCCTGCAGAAGACAACATTCCTGTGCACTGCTGATTACAGCTGCAACACCGAGGGAGTAAAAGCTAAATCAGTTTGGGACAGGAAAAGGGAAATTCAAGGGAACAGCCAGCAAGCGAAGGCAGCTGCGTTTTTAACAAAAAGCAAGAAGGCACAGTGCTATGAATAAATCAGAATTTACTTGAGTGTGACAGAGGAGTGACACCAGTATTTATGAGAATAATGCCCATGAACCGAAGGGTAATTCACGAGTGTCTTCAGAAGTAGCTGCTTGTAAAAGGTTGGAAGTTCATCACTTCCACACTGCCATGGGATCTGGCAGCACATGGGCCACAACCACCCCAAAAGCGCTGCCATTTTACACTTGAGCACATCCAGAAACGAAAGGCCTTGGGATGCTTCTCTTAACAACAAAACTGCAAGACTCAAGTATAAAAAACAAATACTGTACCATTAATAAAATTTAAACCCCAGTAGCTTTCTAGTAGAAGGGAAAGCCACTGAGAGTACTGGGAACAGTCTTCTGTAGACTGGGGCAACACGCCTTTGTCATATGAAGCACCTTCTAATTCACCAGCAATAAAAGATGATTCCCAGCAAATCCAAGAAACATTTAAATCAGCCTAAAACCCATGCACCAAAGAGGCCCTTCACTCCAGGCTAGGTGGGTGTTCCTATTTTGCCAATGCTCAGCAAGGGGATGGAGCAAATCTGCAAGCCAGGTATCCATCCAGGCAAAGAACAGGAAAAGAAAAATCTGTGTTTTCCCAGTAAAGAATTACGAGAACAAGGACACCAGTAGTGCCAGTCAGCACGTTTTAATGGCAGAAGTCTTGATAAAGGACTAACTTTGTCCTTTTGAGATTATAAATGGAGTTGAGCAGAGTCAAGCACACGCACGGAGCGTACTCTGGTTCTGGTGGAAACCCACATCGGCTGCTCCGTATCCAAGAGCTGTCAGTCAGCCAGTTCTTAATCTACTTCCTGGGATTGCATCATGCTAATTTTTTTTTTTGTCACTAAATTTAAGGTCTGATGCAGTTCAACATTTTTATCACTGCAGATAAAAATCTGTGAGTGACACCAGGGCTGTAGCACAACAGGACATTATTAGGAGGAAAGGACAGCAGGAGAAAACAGGCTGAAAACCTGCCTTAAGTTAGCTCAGGAAAGCCAAACCCATCAGAATACAAAGGCTAATTTATAATCTAAAAAATGCAGACTGTAACTACTACATGGCAGACTTTACTTGAGTAAAGAATGTCAGTGCTGGGGCAGCGAGGCTCATGAACAGGATTTCCCTATGAAAAAGGGTTCCTGGGAACCTTTTCAATGGCTGTGCAGCAAAAAGGGCTAAAGGCACCTCGGAATTTGGTATGGATCAGACACAGGCTGCAACAGGCACCGTTTTTGGTCTCCACAATGTTAAAAATAAACGGAGACCATGAAGAATCACCGGATGATCTGAGTGCTGGAGAAAATGCCTCAGAGTGAGACTTAAAAGCTCAACTCTGTTTCCTTATCTATCAAGTAACTTGATTACAGAGTGTAAGTACCTTCATGGCAAGAAAGTCCTGGATACTAAAGGGCTCTAATCTTGTCAGGAAAATCCTAACAAGAACCAGCGGCAGAACTCAGACTAATTCAAATTAGAAATCAGCCACTTACAACTACCAAGAGAAGTGATGAGCCTGAAATTACCAGTGATGGACACTCAGGACTGGAAAGCTTTCAAATTGTTTTTAGCCAAACATCATTTACTGGTCTCAGTTTCAGAGTAAATGATTAAAATTTAAAGGCCTGAGATACAAAGCATATAAAACATATCAGGGATGGCAATTTAATTATCTGTTCTCACCTTAAATTTTATGAATCTCCAATATGTTAACATCACTCAATTTCTGTGGATCAGGAAATTAAAGAGGGAGGAATAAGTTTCAAGTTCATCAAGTTCCCTCTTTTTCAGACTTATCACTAAACAGCTGGAACTCCCATGAAATACAAACAGGGAACAACCGACTAAGATGCCTGGAAACCACATGTGATACAATTTAGTGGAGAAAACTGATCAGCTACTTATCCCTCCCACCTGGGGCAGGAAAAATCAGTATTAGCTGAAATACCTAGTTCTCCTTCTGGATAACTACACCTCTGACACCCAGGCTTATACTCCCAAGAGCAGCAGCACTCTCTGCCAGCCAGCCAAGAATCTCCACATACTTCTTAAACATAAAAGCATCTCAACAGCTCTGAAAGGATTATTTCCATATTCCACACTGGAACACAGGCAAGTCAAAAAGTTTGCCCTGGGTCATAAAATAAAACCTATGGCAGAGCCTAGAAAGGAAATTTCATTGCCAGGAAGAACTTTCCAACACTCAAGCACCACTTCCATGTCAGAGCTGCTGCACACCCAGTTGCTCAAACCCCCAAACACTGCCAGTTAAATCACAAAGAGATTTGTGGTGAAAGCTGACATTGTAATCAGAGAATCTGATCATGGCAGAGAAACTGTCCAAAGTAAAGGTCAGAATAAATATCCAAGCAGGAACAGCGCTTGTATTTGATGAACTAACTAACTGCTTTCTGCTGCCATCAGTACTACAGTGCCACAGCAAGAACAAAAAGCAGATTCAGTGCTTGCCTCAGAGCTCAGAAGAAACGAGCAGCTCGAACTGCAGGAAATGACTATATGCTGCACTTCCCAATTGATAGGGCAAGGGCTTATCAGAAGAACAAAACTGGCTGTTCACAAGGCCCTGAAAGAGTAGCCTACACTATTGTTTCAGTGGCAGTTATCCTGCTGCTGAACTTTAAAAATTCTAAGGAAGTGAAAAGAAAAAAAGACTTCTTAAATATTAAATTCAGAAGTGGGGAGAAGACCGATACCAGGAACTCAGGACAAGCAGGATTCAGCTGGGGACAGAGCCAAACATAATTAATATAATTTTTATGCCCGGCTTGTAAATTCCTTCCTTAACCCAACATTAAGATCTCATCTACCACCACAGCAGTGAATGGGAATCATGTAAATTTAATACAGCTTAAAAATACATCTTGTACATATGGAGAACAAAACAAATGCCACCTCTATGCATGAAGAAGGTGTCAAAATTTGTTTCCTCAGGCTGGAAGAAACTCTTCCTTGGAAGCAACACTCCACCCATTGGGCAAATAGAGACTGGAAGCACTACCTGCCAGCACTCCATGGACACACACATGAAGTGGGGGATCTTTGTCAAGCCGTATTACAGACGTGATTTAGGTGTACTGATGTACAACCTGATGGAAGGGCTCTGCTTGGTACTAAGTTTCAGGCTGCTAATTGCACTGAAACCAAGATGAAATGATGAAGTGAACATTCAGAATGGAATTCTGTAGGAAAAAGTGAACTGACCTTCCACAGCTCCTGGTTGGCTGCACAGGAAAGATAAAGCAGAGCACACTCTGTCAGGAGCACTACAGCAGCTCCCAGTTTTAAGAGCAGACTTTAACTTCAGACTCTGTCTGCAGCTTTGATTTAGAACTGGGAAAGGGAAATCTCCACACAGACAGGGAGAATAACCAGTTTTAGATTATTTCTTTTCATTCTCAATAAAGCACTTCAAAACAGTAATTGTTCAACCTGCTGGTGTCTGCATTAACATAGGGCTGAAGCAAAGCAAATGACAAACACGCCTGTGCATTCCTGAGATAGATCTGAAGTCCAACACCAAAAAAATCCTATTAAATGAAGCAGAAGAAAAGCAGTGCAAGAAACAAGGGCATCCCTCACAGTCTTGGGAGGGACATCTCTTACAGTCTTGGGAGAAAGTCTGCTTTTGGCCTGATGGGGGGTGGAATATAATGGATTAAAAAGCAAGAAAATTAACTGAATAAATAAGGATGAGAAGTGTCAAGCCACAGAATTCAGTGGGAAATCCTCCCATCACCATAAAAAAAAAACAAACCTCTGCACTTAAGTAGTCTTAATGTGCACATTAGATGACCAGCCAATAAACTCCTTATAGGGTTACCGTATACCAATATATCACAGGTGGAAAGCGCAACAGATGGGGAAGAGACGCCTGTGTTGAAGTGCCACTGCCTCAGTCCGTGACCTTACGTGAGCCACTCGGCCCTTGTGCCTCGGTTTCTCCATCTGTAAAACACTAGCACCTCTGTCAAGCAGTTCTAGAGATTTACAAACAGAGGTACAAAGTATTGTTGTGTCATGGAACAGCAAAGGAGGGCAGTGGCTCAGCCAGAACGATCGAGTGGGAGCCACTGGAGCCGCGCTGCACCGGCCACCACACGAGCTACGGCCATAAATCCATCAGCCCTGATCAGGTCGGGCTTTACGACGCCGTAATTGTCACAGCAGCGGCTCTGGGACTGTGACACGAGCCCTGCACTACTCAGCAGTGTCACACAGGGAGCCTGCACCAACACGGAGCCTCTGCTAAACCCAACTGCAACAGCAAAGAACAGGAGCTTCCTAAACCCAACAGATATTGTAAGGTTATCAAGGATAAAAGCTTCTCCACGTGCTCATATGACCCAGGCTAACGTTGTGTGAGCGCCCAGTCCAGAGGGGAAGAATATAACCAAGAGCATGTTTAAAGAAAGATATATTCACTTGAAATCTGCGGGTACAACACAGAAATAAATGTGTTTCTCACAGTGACAAGATGAAATTTTCAGTTGGTCAGCGACTACAAAGCTGATTCTCTACTTCTGGCTGTGGACCACATGACAGCCTCAAATACGTAAGAACATTTTATCTGCCAACTTGCAATGAAGACCACATAGTTAATAGTTTGCAACCTCCTTTCCCCCAGAAGATCTTCAGAGTTGAGTAATAAAATTCCTCACATGATTTCAATGAGAGGGTTCACTTGTCAGGGGCTGTTTCAAGATAGTATCATATGTCAGGGAGGCGCTGCTCAGATCAAGTTTTCCAACCTTGTGTTTTCAAGGCTTGACTGAAAATGAGAAAAAAAAAAACTTCAGGCGATAAAGTTTGAAACTGGAGAAAAGAGAAATAATCTCTAGATGTTATTTTCAAAATGTCAAAGTTAGCCAATTAATGAGGGGAGGAAGAAAAACTGATTAAAGTCCTGACAAACCCTTGAGATCACAGACTGATTGCGAGTTCTGCCGCAGACTCCCTCTAGGAACCTGGGCAAGTTGATCCCTCTACACCTTGGTTTGCCACCTGCGAGACGAAAAATAGCACTTTCTTTTCATATCCTGTCATTCTTGCTTGTATTGTTCCCCAAATTAAAAGCATTTGTCAAAACACTTATCTTTAGCATTTACCCTGGGAATTGCATTCACAGCTACCACACAACCCGTTTGCATGACTGAGTGTTCAAATACAAACTCCTAGGACACTCTGCTACCCAACCACCCTAATTTTATACGAGTCAGAAGGGAGCTGTAGTCAATACAGGAATATTAGAATGCTAAAATACAGTTTATTACTAATCTTACAAATAAAACCAGCTTTAGGGTTGTGAGTTAGAGCCCACCCAAAAAAAAAATCAAATTCTCCTCATTACGTCCTAAAAATCCCGCTGTAATCACAGCATTGGTCTCACTGCATTGATAACCCACAAGATCATACTATCAGCACAGGTACAATTAAAGCCCAATCCCATGAGGACATGTATGCAGAATCCAACCCCCGTTCTGTTAAAATCAGTATAACGTGAAATCAACTTCGGGGACTTTAGAATCAAAGCTGCATGAAGTTATCGACAGGAGGAACAAAGGCATCTTTTTTTTTTTTTGCAATAAGATTCTTAAGCTGACAGTATTTTGATTTCAAATTCTAAACTTTGAAGATAAAAAAGATTTGCTACAGATGCCAATATTGTAGCCTGTCATTCCGTAATGTCCTCAAAAGCTCTGCACAGAAATCACTGCGAAGCACAAGTTGCTTTCTTTAGAATAAAATGTGCTGTTGTTTCCTGAAAATTTGTTTTGTAACTTATACAACCAAACATCTTCCCAGATCCCCTGCCATAAGGAACAGTACAGCTTCCTCCTTTCTTATGGTTCAGTTTCATTAATTCTCCCAATTCCCCACCCAAAGACCCAAATTTCACCCCTGCCCCACTGACACACAACACAAAAAAAGTAGTCCCAAAAGTTAACGACAGAACAATTCCTGACAGTCATGCTTAATGAAAATGCATTTTATTAAAAAGTAAATTAGTTTTAAAAATGAATGTCAGAGCCCCACTGTTTTCCCAAATCCAGACAGCAATGAAAAAAACACACCAAACACTCCCAGGAACCCATGGATTACCACTATAAAGTAAACACTTCATAATAATTTAGTTTTCAAAACACTGCACAGCCATGAACTTTTAATATCCCTTTGTAAGAGACCAGTAAGACCCACACAGACACTGCCTTAAAAATAAGCTTCCTGCAGCAGACAGCAGCTACTAACTCCATGGAATTATCAGAATCTCAATGCTAGAGAGATGCACGTTGTCCAGAAAGGTCAACAAACCCAGGGGATTGCTGGAGACCGCTCAGTAAAGCAGTTCTAGAGATAACCAGGCCTCATCCACACAGGATTTTCTCCCAGATTTCCTTACCCCTCCTTAAAAATCCTGCCGTTTCAGCTAGGGTAGCATTCCTGTAACCCAGCTGGCAGCCTGCATACCACAATGTCGTCTAGACCTGCTCTGCTCGGAACAGTGGGATGACACAGGAGTAAAAATGCTGATGCCTGTTCTGGTGCTTGCACTGGTGCTAAGGGAACGAGGGGAGGAAGAACAGGCGGCGTGGAGCGAAACACAAGTTCCTTGTTCCCAGCCTCCTGCCCAGGCTCGCCTGATAATTCTGTCAACCACACAGAAAAAGTTGTGGCTGTCGTGAGGCTAAAGAATAATCTTCACATAAGGGAAAAGAACATTCCCAAACCCCAGTTTTCACATGCAGAAACAAACCCTGCCCTTCCCGAGCCCGGTACCCCCCAGACATGCAGGTAACAAATGCATCCCTGCACAAACAACATTTCCCATCCCTTTCTTCCTTCTCCCCTCTCTCCACCTCAGAGATGTTTTCTTAGCAATCTGGAAAAGAAATGCTAAAAAGGGAGATGCAAAACACAGAAATAAATTAAGTTTGTTCTCTGCTGTTGACAGATTTGGTCCTAGCATGATGGGAGGAAAAAAAATGTTAGGAGTGATAAATCCATATATACCTACTCCGAACTACACCCCACTTCCCAAGGGACACGGTATAATGGTAAATAAATATAGATGCAGTTCCTACTAATGAGGCAGGGTACAGCAAGGCCAAAGAAAATGCAATCATCTCGGGGAAAAAAACTGCACAGGACTCCTCCTCTCCCATCCATGGAGGAAATCAAATGCCAGCTGCACCATCCCAGGAAGGAAGCAGAGCCTGTACCTGATGAGCCCTGCAGAAATGAGCGAGTCATATCACGGGACCCGAGCAGGCACTTCAGGCTTTCGCCAGCCCACAAATCGTCTGCAGAGCACAATTCCTCGCTCCGGTATTTTACGTGGCATCATTCATGCAAATTGCAGGGGTATTTTTCCCCAGTGTTTTCTTTTTTCCGTCCCTCCATACCCACTAGTTTGAAGCAAGGGGACGTAGGAAGCGTCTCCCAGACCCGCGTCCGCTGGCCATCAGTTTAACACTTTCCTCCCTACAAAGTTTAAATCTCCCCAGTTTTTGTTCATAAACGTTTTGTACTTAAAAGTCACCGAATCACACTCCCAGTGTTACTTGAACAAACTGAGACAAGACCCGACTCCACAAACATGCTTAAACCTTCATTTCCTCTTCCTTCTTCTTTCCCCACCCCCAAAAAGAGCATGTCTTTTTTTTTTTTTTTCGTCCCTAACACGAAGGAACTGGGGAAAAAACAGCACGTCCAACCAAGGTTTTTCCAGTCCTATCGCAAAGAACAAAATGCTTCCGAAGAAGTGCTCTGCAAACATACCAAGAGACACTCCAACAACGAGGGCGGGGGGGGGAAGAAAAAAAGAAAAGAACCCATCAGACAAAACTGAGCTCGAAGAACTCGGCGGGGTCTGGCTCGGGTGTGTATTCTGCACCTAAATACACTCGCCTCCTGTTTTGTTTTAACCCCGAAGCTGAGGCAAACAGTCCAGCAGAATTGCCTGCCGCTTCCCCCGACCGCTCCTGCGGTCGAACACACCGTTCTACCCCAAAAACATCCCGGGCACGGGATACAAAAGCGTTTACCCCCCCAACCCCCGTTCCCCACCTCTTCCCAAGAAGTACAAAATAAACAAGCGTCTGACACCCCACCCAAGCTCTCCTCGCACATTTTGGGAATGACTTCCCTCCGGGTCCTCCTCCTCCCCCACCCGTTCCCATGCTAAACTCTCCAGCAACCAGACACCCTTCGGGTTTCACGCCTTTGCCCTCCCCAAAAACCTCCCAAAGCCCCGGGAGCTGCCACAGATCTCGCAGCCCTGGCAGCCAGCGGCGTTTGGGGCACCCCTAAACCCCGTTCCCCGACCTCCACGGGCACAAAGCTCCCGAAAAGGAGCCCCCGAAGCCTTCGCACAGCCCCAGTCAGGGCAGAGCTCCCCGGCAGAGCGAGAGGGCTCCGTGCCCCGCTCCATCCCCGCAGGTCGGAGCCTCCCTCCTTCCCCTACCGCCCCCGGGGGTCTCCGGGACAGGGAGCGACGGGGGTCGCACCAGCCCACCCCAAAACTCCGCGGCGAACAACATCCGAACACCCCCAAACCGCAGCACCCACCCAGGCTAAG
>VZRS01001749.1:0-13232 GCA_013398055.1 Ifrita kowaldi | reverse complement strand
GGGGTCGGCCCTGAGTGGGGGGATAAGGAGGGGGGGGGGGCCGTTGTCCAGGTTTGAGATGTTGAATGGGATCAAACCTCAGTAGGATTCGGGAGGAGGAAGAGAAAATGTTTCTCAGCCTTCCTAGTCTTAAACATGAGTCTGGCGTGGAGCTTGCCCGCTGCACGTGTGTCTTCTGCTGGGCTCCGCTAGGAACGTGAATAAATCCCCGTGGTTTGTAATAAAGACGTTTTCCATCCGCAGTGTGGTAATACAGGGAAATACTAATAAAAAAAAATCAGTCTGTAACAGCTTTGCCAAGGATGCACCTTGCTTCTGACGGGGATTTTGGTTCTGATATTGCAGTCTTCTGTCAGGAAGTACATGACCCATGATATTGGTCTCCTCTCTAGATCTCCCTCTTGAACTATTTAACTTTCCTGGAGACCTTGGATTCAGGCACCACTTTGTTTTCCAGGAAGAATTTCTGTTTCACATTATGTGCTGCAGTTCTCGGTCAGGAGGTGAAAACCCAAGCAGTTTTCAACATACCTGAGTATAACATTTGATTTATTTAATCTGAAGTGGCACCATTATTCAATTTAAGATTGTCTCTTGGTTTTGAGAATGAGCAGTGTGATGTAACAAAGCTTCATAGAAGTAAATGTGGATTCTGGGCTGTTTTAGGACTTTTAGGAAATTGCTCTCCATGGAAGTGTGTGCCATTAATTCCAGGGGCAGGTGTTCAAGGAGCTTGATCCTGCTTAAGCTTACCTGTGCGATACGGATCTGTGTGGGGATGAATATTACCAGTGGGACAAACACTGCAAAGTCAAGCACTTCTGGGTGTGATTGTAGAGGCTGATAGAATTCAGGGGGAAAAGCAAACTGGGAGATATTTAAATAAAGACCCCAGTGGAAATGCAGAGCTCTTATAGTGTTTAGAGTTTTGCATAGGGACAGAGGGAGGGAAGGGGTAGGGAGGGGAAATACAAACTGTCTGAAGTCTGTATCACAGCATTTTTAGACCTGTGTGTAAATTTAGGGACAGAGAATTATAAGATCAGATTCTTCACCTTATATTTTTCTGGAGATGTGTCTGAATCTTGGGGTTATGGGGAGAGGAGTCGGATCCTTTTCATCCTCTTTTCTCACAGATTTGGGTTGAATCTGGGAGAACAGGGCAGAGGTGAGGGACTAGAGGAATGTTCCCTGTCTGTGGCAGAGGGGTTGGGATGAGATGAGCTTTAAGGTCCCTTCCAGCCCAAACCATTCTGGGATTCTGAGTCCAGGCTTGATTCAGAATCCAGTGAAAATGTCCCACAAATTCAAATGGTGCTTTCACTCAGGCAAATCTCGGTGCTAATTTCCCCCCAGATTTTAAGCTGGCATGTGATACTAATACTGGAGGAATGCACTGCAGGATTTGTTGCCTTCACTTGGTATTCCAAGCTCTGCCTTTAACCTGCACAGCTCTGAATATTTTGGAGCTGCGAGTCTGAGCCACCATCTCTCTCTCCTCTGTCACTGTGCCATCCATGAGATGCTCCATGGGAATGGGATGTGTGTGGAGGACCTGCCTCTCCCAGGCCCTGAGCATCTGGAATCAGCCCCTCACCTTGGGCCCTTTGTGCCCCACTGTCAAACCTTCTCCAATTCACAAATCCTGCCAGGAAAACTGTGAGCTGGGCTGGGCATATCTATGCCTTTCGTGTGTTTTGTGTCTTTTTTACATGACTTTTGGAGTTAGGAGATGAGGCACCTTTGTGTGTTGGCTGCGCCAGCCTTTAGCCATATGGGAATAAAGTTGGAAGCAAGCAAATCTTGCAGCAAAAATCTTGCATTTTAGTCCAGTCAGGAACATGGCTGGAATCTCTGGATCTGTTTCAAACAGTAACAAGTATAAACTGTGTGGAAATGATCACATTTATAATGTTTAGAGGCACACATAGAGCAAACACTCCCATTCCTGGATTCCTAATCTAAAATTCTAGCAGAGGTGCAGGCCCAGCAATGTCAGCTGTACAAACAGCTGTATAGAAATTTAGAATTGCTTTTTTTATTTTTCTGTCACTTTGTTTGAATCTGGTAGAAAGAACCCATTGACTCCCAGGAATGCATTTACCACAGCATGACAGCCACGGAGAGAGATGATTTTAGCTGCTTTTAAAGAAGGAAAAAAAGGAAGATTTTCCAGTTAGCTCATAGATGTCAGGGTCGTGATCCTACTCATGATTATAAAAAAAGGCAGGAAAATGTTTTGCTGATAAAAGTGGTGATATTTCATTGCCTTTTTTAATTACCAATAGTTTAAAAGCTACAAAAATAGAACTTATTTTTCCCTTCATTTCTTTCTATTTACTTCAATTTATAGCTTCATTTGTCAAAGTTCTGGTCTGGTGAGAACTTAATTTCACATGAGTGTGTTACATTTGTGAATAAACCAACTGAATTCCTCACTCCTTCACCAGCTTGGCTTTACATATTTTTTTAAACTTTACTAAAAGAAAGGCAAAATGTGATGTAACTCCTTAATAATTAAGGCTTTGAGAATTTAAAACAAAACTCTCTGTGATATTTTAAATTTAATATTTGGGGCTTAGTAGATTTTACTGTTTAAATATAGTTTAAAGCAGGTTTTTGAGGAATGTATGTAAATAGACTCCTTGAGGGCTGTTAATGCAGACAGTTGCAGTCCTGTGTTCACATATTGTGAGCAGAGGTAGAAAATTAAATGATTAATCTCCTTTTTTTCCTCTTGGTAGAGGGAAGTATAGAACACAAGCTTAAGGGATAAATGACTTAGAAAAGGACTGAGTCTGTTTTTAGTGCAGTGCACTGCCAAACAAGTGGGATTTTTCATCTTAATTGACTAAAACTTGAATTTAAAAGCTCAAATTTGACCACCTGAGCGTGGCTGTGCTGCCAGATGCCCAGACTTGGGAGACTGGAGATGCAAAATCCCTCCTCGGAGCCGAGGAACTCTCCTGCGGAGGTGGCCGAGCTCTACTCAGACATTTGTCTCTAATCCCACATTTTAAAGCCGACCTTTCTGTTCTCTTCTTACTCAAAGCTCCCGTGCCTTGTTAAATGTTTGTCACTCCAGACAGGAGGTGGCCGCATCTCAATGATGCTCAAGTGCCCCCTACATCACCTGCTCACCGGCTCATTAAGCTTGCAAAGCCTTCGGGATTTGGATACACAAACCCTTCCATTCAGGTGGGGTTGCCCAGTCCCTCCTGCTTCCTGTTTGTGTTCAGCAAGACAAAAAGCAGGTGAGAACTTGCCCCAGAGCTTCTGCACCTGTGCAGGAGTTGTTTGGGCAGGTTTCTTACCAAAATAAAACTTGTCTTCCTGCAGGGCTTCTCTGCCTCCCTGTCCACCCCAAGTTGTTTTCAAATTTTCTAGCCAAGTTTTGCCAGTAGGACTGAGTTTGGAAGAAGCCGATTTCCTGGGTTTTTGGGAGAAAGAGGTGATTGCAGGAAAAAAAGAGATCCCACATGTCCTAAATCAGAGAAAAGAACTTTGCCTTCGCTGAACACTTGGGATCAGAAAAACTGTGTGAAGAAAATCTGCCCCTTAGTACCCTGACATGGGGAAATCTCAATGAACACACTCAGCTGTGGGACACAGATTCATGGGAAATCATGTTTTATTTTGGTGTGTAAGGAACCGTGCTTTAAGATGAGGGGGAAAGGCAGTTTGTTGGGGCAGGGGTGCTTTCACTCTGTTCACAGAATCACAGAACCATTTAGGTTGCAAAAGACCTCCAAGATCATCAAGTACAAGCTGTGACCCATCATGGCCTTGTCACCAGCCCAGAGCTCTGAGTGCCACATCCAGGCGTTCCCTGGACACCTCCAGGGGTGGGGACTCCAAACCTCCCTGGACAGCCCCTTCCGATGCCTGTTTTTAAGAAATTGTTCCTAATATCCAACCTGTCCTCCCCTGGTACAACTTGTGGCCATTTCCTTGTGTCCCTTGTTCCCTGGGAGCAGAC
The DNA here is from genome assembly GCA_013398055.1 of Ifrita kowaldi. NCBI lineage: Eukaryota > Metazoa > Chordata > Aves > Passeriformes > Cinclosomatidae > Ifrita > Ifrita kowaldi. Next base: position 9,253 of record VZRS01001749.1, on the reverse strand, counting down.
CCTGACTCCCCCCAGCTGCCCCCTCCTGTCAGGGAGTTGTGCAGAGCCAGAAGGTCCCCCCTGAGCCTCCTTTTCTCCAGGCTGAACCCCTTTCCCAGCTCCCTCAGCTGTTGCTGCTGCTCCAGCCTCTTCCCCATCTCCATTCCCTTCCCTGGACATGCTCCAGCCCCTCAATGTCCTTGCAGTGAGGGGCCCAGAACTGGACACAGGATTCAAGGTGCAGCTTCACCAGTGCCCTGCACACAGGGAAAGGTCATGCTGGTAAAGGTCCTGAGTAACTCCTCCTCATTCTTCTTCCAGTACTGCCTGTCAGGACATCCAACCTTGCCATGCAACGTGCTCAAGTTCAAATCCACCACCATCATGCTGGACTGTGGGCTGGATATGACGTCTACCCTCAATTTCCTCCCGCTGCCTCTGGTCCAGAGGTGAGTTCTGTGGCCTGTCAGCACTTAGTCTGTGTCTTCTTGGGTTGCAGTTGGAGTGCTCTGCCTGAAATGGTGTATTGGAAGGAGGGAGGGGATGGGTACAAATGAACAGCATCATCTGATATCATAAATAGACTTTGTTCACTTAAAAATTCTCTTTATCAAAATAACGTCCTTTGGCTCAGTAGACGGAAGACATTTTATGGATTTATTGATTGGTTTTTCTAGATAATTTATTCTAAGCTTCAGTAAAGTATTGCTGCAACTGCTCAGCACAAGTGAGGTCACATATCTGTCATCTTTCTGGCTTCTTCATGCAAGATGAGATAAATGGGTAACTGAGATGGAGTGCGTGGAGCCCAGCAGGTCCTGTTTAACCACCATCTTCTCAGGATGTTCTTCAGAGCACGGACTAATGCAAAGAAAAATGGCACTTAGCAGCCCTTGTTAGTTGCCTGCGTGGCATAATTGTTCTGTTTTAAAAGTTAAATAAATAAAAGGGCAGTGCAGCTGGGTATGGGATTGGAACAGCAAAGAAATCAAAACAGAGTCTGGAACAGAGTCCAGAGATCAAGACTTTCCTTTCTATGCCCTGCTACAAAGTTGTATTTCCCCAGGTTTTTAGACTAATTTGGATATTCAGTTAGGGTGACATGACTTGTGTAAATGGAATAAATGACGAAAATTAGCAGTTGAAAAGGTGGGAATGAGTCACTCTTAGTGATGGGAAGCAGTAGGAGTTTTCTCAAAAGCCATTTAGTAACTTTGATCCACAAGGAAACAAGTGAGGAACATTCTGAGTTCAGGGAAGGCTTGATTGAGAGGGGGAAAATACGATTGGAAAAGGGAGTTTCCTAATTGACCTAGTGAGGTTAAAGCAGTTTGTCCAGCACTTCCTATGATTTGTTATTTTTTGGAGAGGAGAGGAAAGGAATAGACAATGTGTGCATTGTTCTGCAAGAACGTGGAGTTCAGGATCTGCTGTAGAAAGGCAACAGATGCCCTCAGAGGGATCAGTGTGAAAGTCAATTTCTGTCCCATTCCATAGCGATTGCTGACTGCAACAATTGGTGCAGTAATAGATTTTGAACAGATCCAGCAAATTTTGGAAGTCCAGGTACAGACAGAATTGCCTCGCATTTGCTTTCTCCCACACCCCCCAAAGAAAAGGAAATTGAGAGAGGAACAAGTAGCAAGATGAGGTGATTGAACAAAAGCTTAAGAGGTTCTTTAGAGTGGCAGGAATCAGCCTTCCCCTGGGATATGGCAGCCTTGTCTGCTGATAGCAGACCCTGGGAATGAACAGCCAAATTGCAGGTCACAACCTGGAATTCCCCAAGCACCTCCAGAATGTCGGCACTAAAATGACTCAAACTCAATAAGAAAGGATGTCAGATTTGACCCCTGATGGCCCAGTGGAGTCGGAGCAAACACTTGGATTTAAATCCAATCAATCTTGTCGGTGAGGTGACTGAACACCCCGTAGAGCAAGGATTGGCCTGAGCACGTGGACTTGGGCAAGTAATTGATCTCCTCTACAAACCAGGTGTCCTGCAGAGAGTTGTGGAAATAAGTCAGAAATGTGAGGAGGAACGTGGCTGCCACTGGAAAGTCCTTATCTCTGCAGTACTCATAGTTGTACCATTAGAGATTAGGGGTCCATTACCATGATGTCCAAACACCTCTGAAATTCAAATGGGTGTTATTAACATAACATGAGGTGACAGAGAGCTGACATTGTCATCAGTTGCCAGGTAAGGTGACAGGAAGGACTGACTGCCTGAGGAATCTGAACACAGCTCTGTCAGATTTGAGATTCTCCCCAGCTGTGTCCTCTCAGAACCAGATGTGCTCACTGGAGATGGACCTGAGTGAGACCTTAACCTAAAAGGAGCCATGCTTCTCTCTGCTGTCTTTAATCCAGAGATCCCAGCAGGATCCATAAACCCTTTGGATTCTGCAAATCTCACTATGTGGTCTGCACAGTTTCCCAAAGATGTGGTATTAGAGAGGATCTTTGCCACACAGCTCAGTCCTGTGTCATACCTGGCATGGGACCCTCCTTGAGCAAACATTTTGAGAGCCTGTACTTTAATCTATAAGAGAGGAAAGTGCTGCAGTGTTTGTGGCATTAAAGGGACTGGACATTTTTTAGAGTTCTTTGCTCTTCAAAAAAATGCCACTGCAAAGGTATTTAGATTCCTCCTTGCCCTGGACATGGCAGTCCCTGTTCTCACCAGCCCATGGAGCATGTGCAGAGCACCTGCAGCTGCCCAAGTCTTTATGCTCCTGTACTTTAAAGGAGGTTTGTCAACTGGAGTTTTCTCCCCTGTACCAAAGTCAAATGCAAAACGGTAAAATGAACATGTGGGAAGCTCTTAACCTTTCCTGTCTAGCCATGACACACTTGTTCACATTATTTATGGGATAGTTCCAGCTATTTTGGATTAATCAATCACTCTATTACAATGTCAAAACTATGTCAGGAGGAGCTGTGTTGCTTCTTGGCTTCAAGGTAAAGAGTCCTTTCTGTCCTGTGTTGTTGTTCTGCTTTCAGCCACACACAAGACACACCTGCTCATTTTGCCTCCCTTGACTCTTCACTCCTCAGTGGATGCCAGTTTGGTACAAGTTCAGTGCTCTTTCATCATGAATAAAGCAAAACCTTTGCTAGGTTAAATTATGGAGAGTAGAACAAGTAAAGTTTATTCTGCTCTGCCTCGTGCTGCTGAAACCGCAGATGGATCCAGGGATTTGCAAGGCACAAGCCAGACTGACCTGATCTTGTGCTGGCTTGGAGACACTGGACTGCAGCCCTCCAGGTGTCCCTTCCAGCCAAGGTTCCTGTCCTCTCCTCCTATATCTATCAGAGTTGTTGCATATCAGAGTGGTTTGTTCTTGCTTTTTCCATAACTCTTGTAGTCTCACTGCACCAATTCTACTCAGCCCCCCTCAGTCTCCATCTTACTGCTCCTAAATTGTGCTTTTGAACATGTCACTGGGGAGCACATTTAGCCACTTCATCTTTTCTATCATCAGACTTCTTCAGACTTGCTCTTTATCCTCAAAAGGGAATTGCACTTCTCTGGCACAGCTTCTCCATGACAGATCCTTCTGCTCTCACCTCTTACCTTCTATCTTCATTGCTTGAGTCTTGGATTTCCCCTTTTTCCTTCCTTGTGACTTACTGGGATGTCAGAATTTGTTCTTTTATACTGCTGTGAGTCTGAACATAGCATTCCTCTGAGCCCCTGAATCACTTCCTATTTTCAAGATGTTGAATTTGAAAGCCCTTTAAGGGTATCAACTGTAGAGCTTAGTGCACAGCACTTGCAAAATGCATTGCAACCAGGTTCTGTGTCCAAATCTGAGGTTGTTGCAGGGTTTGGTTCCAGGTGGGTTCAATTCTCTTGTTTACTCAATGTTTTTTTATTTGTGTAGACAGGCTTGAGTCTGGGCAGGCAATGGTATTAGAGCTAAGCTCTAGGCTCCCACAAAAACCAGATGTCACTGTGAAATATAAATAAGTCTCTCAGTCATGGTAGCAACAAATGCTGCAGCCATTACTGCTCTAAACTCAGAATTGCATTGTCCGCCTTTAAATTCCTTTATTAGCATTTGAAACAATGAAAAAAGGGGCTCTGCTGTTGCTTAGAACATGCAGTTCACAGCAAAGCCTCTTTGCCCCTGTGCCCTGTACAGCTGTTGGTGTGGGTCTTCAGGGTGACACCCAGGCACGAAACCATGGTTTATGTGGGTATAAAACCCCAACCTGTGTCTATAAATGACTTCGTCCAGAGCATCAGTCTTTCCCTGCCACTGCTAATGGGAATATTTGTCTGTTGTCCTCTGTCCCAGAACAGTTTTATGGTGCTTTTGTGTTGTTTCGAGCACAGTTTGTTGCTGCCCTAACTTCTGTTTGTTCATCCAGTTTCACCACAGGGAACTCAGCAGCACTGAGCCTTTTTGAAATCCTCACCATAAATGACTAAAAATTCCCTGCATGCCTCGTCCTCTTATTTCTTTTTACTTATAAGTGTCATAATCATGATTTGTAAAAGTCATTTTGGTGAACACTTAACCACAGTGAAACTGTCTGTCTGTTTTATTGGGACTGTTACTTCCCTGAGACAGAAATGGTGTTCTCTGCCTGTATGACACCAAGTAGAAGGTCTGTGCTTAGCCACTGATAATAATTCAGTTCGTACTGCAATAATTTTTCTTCTTTCTTTCCGCAGCCCCAGGCTGTCCAAACTTCCCGGTTGGATTTTGAAAGATGGAAGCACGTTTCTGGACAAGGTACTGTGGTGATGGTTGGAATTTTCTTGCCATGCAAAAAGCTACCTGCCAGGTTGGGAGCTTGTGCTGCAGGAGCAGTGTTCCACGCTGACTCATCCCAAAGGTTTCTCTGTGTACCTTTACCAGCCAGGATGTCCTTGCAGAGCAGAACATTTTGAAACAAAATGCTAATAGCAACTCTCAGGCTTCAGAGGTAGCCTAGATTATAAAAAAATCCTCTTAAAATGCACAAGTCATCAGTGTGAATATTTTTGTATTTCATGGAGCTCCATAAATAATAGTGCTTTGCCTTCTTAGAGTGCCTTTTATTCTACAGTCTCACTTTTCTGACACTGGGGCTTCAGAGCATGCCTGTAAATGAGGTTGGTATCGTACCCTTTTTCAGGCAGAACTATGAGAAAGGCAATGCTTTACCTATGGGAGGTCTCTCAGAGAGAAAAAGCGTGGCTTTGGCCTCTTAAATCAACATGTGTTCTGCTGCTAGACATAGCAGGGAGGATATTATCTCCAGCTTCCTAATTCTAAGACACAGAACTTCCTCAGTGACATGAGAGACACAGAATTGCTCTTTTTTCCCCCTCTTTTCATTACATCAGTTTTGGAGGCAGAATTTATCTGAGGCTTCAACCAAAACTTGGCACTGCAGCGTCCAGCTTGATCTGCCATAGGGGAACAATGAACACAAAAATATGTCAGATGTTAGTAAAATAGGCAGATACATTTCAAATGTGGGCAGCACTAGGTACCAGTGGAGAAAATGCTTAATAGACTGTTCTCTGACTATGTGAACATTAAAGGAAACAGTGATAATAGTTGCTTTTGTAGGGGACTTTGAGGTGGACAAAATGGATTGATTTGATTTTTACAGACAAGGGAGCTGAAGATCATAGATTAAAGACCTGATTTTTCTTCTCATTGGAGACGAAAGAAACTGTGCAGGCAGCATTTCTGTTGGTAAAATAGTAACAGCTCTATTCAGAGCACTTGCTAACTGGCAGTCGCAGGGCTGCAGAGGCTCGGGGGCAGCAGTGGAGTTGCTCAGTTTGAATTCCCTGGAATTTGTGTCTCCTGAACCCCAGCTTTGGTGTCAGAGCTTTGGGCTCTAAAGAATGGACAGACTGTCACCGTAGTTTTACTTGGAATGTATTGAAATTTCTGGGATGCTGTTGCTGCAGCGTGTGCTCAGGAGAAACCTCCAAACTCACACAGTGGCAATGGAAATTGTGTTAAAAATTCAAAGGCACCGTCTCTTAACTTCACCTTGACCACTGTAAGTGCTTGCAATGGTAAATTCTTTGACCCATGCTGGAAAAAGGCAAGGGAAGGAGTCAAAGGGGGGCGTTTTATCATGTGGGGTGGACATTCCTGTTACAGCACTCCGTTGTAAAACTTCAGTCCTGGAGAGGCATTGAAATGTGCTGCGATCTACTTTTAATCATTTTGAACTCCCTTGAGATGAGGTTAGGAGACTTCTGCCACTAGATGTAATTGCTCATTCGTTATTAGTTGGCAGGTGCACTGTAATTATTAAGAATTGGATTCAATCTTTAATTCTGTCAGTCTGAAGCTGGCTGAGACCACTAGCTTTGGGACAGGAGAGAAGGCAGGGTGGATGGTAGGGAGCCTGTGAGTTGTGCTGGGAGTAGAGTCAGGAATATTTTTGTTCCACATATAACCCTGAAGAACGTGACTTTTCATGTGACAAAAGTTTTTGATGTCAGCCTTGAAAAAGAGGAAGAAAATAGGGGATAGAGATTAACAAAAAGCGCCTTGAGGAGATGAGATCCTCAAAAGCTGTTTCAGGCTCCGAGATGGGCTAAAAATTGTATTTTGGTCCTAATAAGACAGAAAAGGTTGGATGTTATTTGGAACCAAAACTAAATTCCAAACTTTCCTTCCTGGTGGTTACCAGGGCTTTTTCGTTACCTACCAGAGGCTGCTTCTCTGTCCTTCCCAAGGAGGATCTGATCCCTTCAAGTACCAAGCATCTGGCATGAAAGCAATTTCAGCAGATCTGCCTGCACCAAATTGTGTCCAGAAGGGGGATAAATGTCGTGTAGTAACGGGCTGGAAATTACCTGTGATAAAGAAAATATCTGGAAAATCCAAAATGTGCTGCCTTGGAGTAACACCATGTTGCATTTTTGTGTCTCCTCTGTTGGTGTGGTGTTTTACAGGAGCTAAAGGAGTGCTCTGGCCATGTGTTTGTAGACTCTGTGCCTGAATTCTGCTTACCAGAGGTGGGTTTGTTCAAAGCCTTACTGAAAAATCTGACTCCATTCAATCACATGGAAGAAACTTGCTGAATTATTATTATTGTTGTTGTTGTTATTATTATTGTTATTGTTATTATTATTATCATAATCTGCTTCCTGCTAATTTATTAACACTCAGTAAGTAATACTGCTAAAACTCAGTGTGGTTAAGGTGCCTCCAGGATCTATGACACTGGAAAAAGGATGGAAACAACCCTTCTCAACAGTGGTTTTGGGCGACATGGAAGGTCTCCTTGAGCAAATCAATGTCTCATGCAAGAATAAGACTTAACTTTCCTTTTTTATGGGCTTTCCAAAGACAACCTGACTGAGCTGGGCTGACTCTGGCAGGATCCATGTGCTGATCTAGATAAGGGCAGGGAATGAAGGCAGGGAAAGCTGCTTGTCTCTAACCACAGATGCAGGACATGCCCAGTGGAGCTCCCTGGGGAGCCAGCTGTGGTTAGGCCAGGTTGGATTCTGCTGGCCTGCACTTCTGCCAGCAGCACTTTCAGGTTAAAAACTTTTACTGCCTCTTTGAGGGAAGAATTGTGCCTTCATATCCACGGGCATGGCTGCAAGTGGCTGTTCAAACTGGTTTTTACTGGAATTTCTGGATTTTAAAAAAGCAAGCAAGACTGTTGAAGATGTTTGGATTACCTGGGGTTGCCTGACTGATCAGGGGAGTGCTGTAGGAGAACTGAAGATGTAAAAAGCTGAGCAGAGAGAGCTGGGCATGAATGATGGAGAGTAGCATGGGAATAATATCCCCTTTCCTCAGTGCATTCAGAGTGTGATAACATCAGTTCTTTCATTTCATGGTGGGATGTTTTCTCTGGCTTTCAAAGACAGACACAGTTGCTTTTGGGCAGCAATTTCTTTTTCCCTTTCTGCCTGACCTTGTAGGCAGGAAGCACAAAACATTCCTGGAAGGTTCTTTTCAGCTTGGTGAGATTCTGGCAATATTGTTCCTGTGTGTGGATCCCATGGAACTCACCTCTGGCATCACTCTTGTCATCTTGATTCTTCCAAACAAGTTGTCAGCTCTGGTACTGGTTTTGGCAACTGATTCCCACAGATTATAACCATTCCAACCCAACTGGAATGGTTGTAATCCAATCACAGCAAAAAAGACCAACGCAAAAGCCTAATAATTCTGGGTTCTTGTGAACCTTTTGGTTACTGTCCTGTGAAACTGAGGGATATGGGAAGTATCTGTGTGTCTAGAAAGTGCCATTATGGCCCCGATCTTGAGAATGACAGGGTTGAAGTGCTGGATTCCCTTTGGAATGATAATCTGCTGCAGTTTAGGGTGCTTCAGCCAGGCTTTCTGGTTACTTTGGGCTGGAAAACACCCACATGTGTGGCTCTAAATATGACAGGTGGGGAGTCACTGTTTCATTCTACCCCTGTTATCACTGCATGAAGCTGCTTCCCAGCAGCCCATCCTACAACCAGAAGATGGCAACCAACTGCACATCACCATCGCAGGGACTTTAAAAAAGGCCTCTCAGATGTTTCCCAAAGTTCCCAACAGATGCCACATCTCCTCTGTGAGCACTAGAAGAGATCTGCTGTGATACCCAGCTCACACCTTGAGCTCACACCTTGAGCTCACCTGTCTGCAGGAGATTCAGGAGTGATGGCCAGCTGAAAACGGAGTGGAAGTGTTGCTGCTGTTTGGCAGCGTGAGATTAAAGGGAGCTTGTGTGAAAGAGGCTGTTACTTTGTCTCCTTGTCCTCCTCTTCTTTCTTTTGAAGAAACTTGTCTGCTGAAGCAGTTAGCCAGAGAATCTCAGTATCGCTTCCAGGAACACCGTTGCCAAAGCAAGCCAAGATCTGGATCTAATCCAGCAGCCACAAGGTGATAAGAGGCTGTCTCGGCAGCAGAGTACACTCACACATGTCAGAGTGCAGGGTGCAGCCCTCTCTTTGCTTGGCAACCTTCTGCTCTTCACATTCAAGAAACATTTTGAAGCCTCTTCAGCTCAAAGGCACTTTAGTGAGATCGCCGCAAGCCCCAGGGAAGATTTTACTTTGTTTTTGACACCCTTTTCATCCTGTTAGTAAATGCTTCTAGGGTGCTGAGATGTGGCATGCTTAAGGTTGGAAAGTAGTGGTGCGTATCCTCCTGATGGCTCTCCTGGGCTGGGATTCAGCTCAGGGTTGGAGCTCCTCTGCTCTGGAGCCAGGCTGGGAGAGCTGGGGGTGTTCACCTGGGGAAGAGAAGGATCCAGGGAGACCTGAAAGAACCTTCCAGAGCCTAAAGGG